>CM022765.1:1437500-1550000 GCA_012411365.1 Ameiurus melas | reverse complement strand
AAGCAAGACCCACTACTGCATAGGCTTTGCCCACCAACTCTGCGGTGGCCTTACATGGCTTGGATGGCAAAGCCATCCCCCATAAATTACCGGTCATCTATGGAGAGACGTAACTCACAAGTGCCTCCTCCACCTTTGGCATACCTAAATAGCCGTGCCGTTCATTCTCCATGACGGCAGAATAATATGACATTATGGGGTTAAAAATACGGCTTATGCATGGTTTTTTGTCATGCACTTCTGGAAAAAAAGGGAAGTTTTCTGCAGTGTGAGGGAGATTTCTTTTCACTGGGGAGATAAAACTTCATCCAGCTTTAGAAATCACTTAAAACAGCTCTTTATATGCTTGAGAGCTGCTCTCAGTTTTTAGCACACCTTTCTGGCTCCTGGATCTGCTTAAGCTGATCTGAAATGATCTGGATAAACAATGCTGCATCCATGGTTCAGTCTAACAACAGCTGGTTTGGACATGGAGGTAAGTGCAGAATATGTTGTTTAGTGTAAAACACATGCAAACAAAGACTATGGCTATGTAACATAAACACTATCTAGACAAGCATGGTATAAACATGAACACGGCATGGACATTCAACATTTTATAAACGTGACATAAATACTAATGCTCATTGTGCATAAACCTGGTTCAGGTGTTTGTGGTCATGTAAGTTGGTGTGTGATGTGAACCTGTGGTGTGCAGTGGCTGATGGGTGCTGTAGTCCCGCTTCACTATCGGTGCTAACCTGAGTGAGGCAAAATTACAATTTTCCAAGTGCTGCATTTTAAAAATGGGCTAAGGTACTACTTAAAGAACCAACATTCCAATCCAAAGAGAAGAACATGAATTATACTAGGTTTTAATAAATTACTGAACTGATAATGAATATACAATCAAGGCAAATAATGTGGATTTTAGCAACAATTGCTAACATAGTTAAATAACCTGAAATTAGTTTCTATCACTTACATCATATTTTTTAAATGAAGCTAATGAAGTCTTTTGAAGTTAATACTTTTTTTTTCCTCTTCTTCTTCTTCTTCTTTTTTAAAGCAGCATGTCATGTTACACAGATCAATTGTAAAAGTCCATGGTTGAAAACAAAGTACTGATACTGGAGACTCCTTCCATAAATGTTAAAGGAGCATGTTCTCAGAGCCGTAGTGTTATAGAAAATGAATCAACACCTTCTGACCAAACAGATTCGAGAATTCAACAGTGCTACAATATAAGCACAGTTACACAAGTCTCTCAATACTATTAGTTCTGTTGGCATACCCAAATACAGTAGGTTGTTCTAGCTTTAATGCATGGTAATTGTCCTGAATAGACACTGATTAATGTCACGTTAAAACAGTGAAAGCTCATGGCATGTGGAGAAAGCAAGCGCTGGTCACCTCATTTAACAACGGCCCCCTGACCCGGATCCTGCGCATATATTACAAAACCTCCTTAATGGCAGGGTTAAAAGCCTGGCAGTCTGCCTTACTACTGCCAGCTCAGCAGTTTCAGAGGACGTCCAAGCCATTGCTCAACGTCGAGCCCACACACACACTCCGCGTTAGTCATGACAGATGGGCCTGTGCGGGAGAAAGAGAAAACTCATACCTGTAAATAAAAAGAGGGCAGGCTTACACACCAAGTCACTTCTTTCTTTAGTTACTGCTCAGTTAATCTGTCTGTGTATCTTTCCATCTTTCTTACTCACACATTCAGACAACTGTAACAGTAGACTTGTGTACAGTGGGAGTATTTGGGAAATATTGAAATTGGCATCCGTACACCAGCATAGGGGTAAAAAAAAAAATATATATATATATATATATATATATATATATATATATATATATATATATATATATATATATATATATATATATAAAATAAAACAATCAGGATAATCCTTAATCATAAACCGAAAAATAAAACCCAGACCAGTTGAATGAAAAACAGCTTGACACACAACAAACTGTAAATTACAATAAAACCATGATGTATTAGATTGCCTATGGACAATTATCCTAATCTTGAGTCATACAAACTAGAAAAACAGTCAAAGGGGAAAAAAGCAGTCCACTAAAGTCTAGGTGTTAATGAGGTAAGTGTATGGTACAAAGTTTAAAGTACTGGGTAATTATTTTGGGGAACAAGATGATACCTACCAAGACATTTTCGATAAAGTGCTCTAAAATGTTGGGGAGGTTCCTGTGTAAGCAGGTAAGTGTGAAATAAACAGCACAAGTACTTAATTATTATGGTGATAAAAATCGCAAGTAATGTGACAGTTCAGCTAAAGTGCCCTGAAATGTCTTCCAGGTTCTCTGTTTTAAAAAAAGTAACATGCTTTTAATGGACGATGGACATGGCAGAAAGCTTTACAGAAAACCGGATATAAAACTATTCTTTAAATTTATTCCTAATGAGTATGGAATTCAATTTGTGCCAAAAGTATTGAACATAACTTTTCAAGAAATGAACAAAAATATACACTGAGAGAGAAGAAAAACACTCTGAAAAATAAAATAAAATAAAATAAAATTTAACTAATTGAACTAATTAAAACTAATCAATTAACGTGCATTCTTCAACAGTTTTCTAAGGTACATTTTTTGCTAATCATGGTTGATGAATGTTCTGCGAGAGTTTTCACTTACGTTCTCAGAGTATTCATTTACACTCGGCAAGTTTACATTCGCCATTATGACACAAACCTCACATGTGGGCAGGGCTTAAAAATGCTTTACTATCATTTTGATTGACAGCTTCCTGACCTTGAAGTAGAGACTTCAGCGTGGTGAATTTTTGGAGAGCATTCTGAATACGATTCTCTGTATCGTTATAGTGTTTGCACTTTGTAGTAGAAATGACTTACTTATTCATTATATTAGTTCATAATTAATATTTGAGGTTTTGGGTAGTCTCATACGAGTATTTTGACTAGATGAACTCACAGGAGCTCAACATCATCATCCTCCTCAGCTGGAAGCTTGAGGTGTCGATCTAAATCTCACTAGCCAATGTGAGCAAATTACTGTTAAGCCCCACCCACACGTGAGATTTGTGCCAGAATGGAGAACATAAAAGTGAGAACTTTTAAAGTTTACTGTTATAGAAAATTGATCATATAATGAAACATTTAACCACTTCAGAGGTGTTTGTATCCCATTCTTACCAAAACAATTATCCAGTACTCCGAACCACACACTGACCTGGTAAATACCGAAAAGATAAAGGAGCATTAAAGAAATCTGTCAACTAAAATATGACTGTAAAGCTCAACTAAAACTAGAAATCAAAGAAATTATGGGCTAAAGATTTACAAAAAAAAGATCTAAAAACAAGCCCAAGTGAAAATAAACACTATCCACACAACAGTGTCAGATGAGTGTGATTGACGTCGCTGTTTGATCAGTGAATTTGATGGCCTCTGTCTATGCCCTCCTGCTGATTTGGATCCATACACACCTGCTCAGCACTCTGAGGGGTCAAAGGCCGTACTGAGTGTCGGCGCCTGTTCGCGTTAATCTCTTCCTCAGCACGCCGCATCCTCCAGACAGATATTAAATCACAGCCGATGCACCTGAAGTGCTGTCGCTTCATTCATATTTCATCTGCTTCGAATTTAATAGCGCAGCACTTTTTAGCCTGATGTATTTATTAAGCATTCGGAGCGGAAGAGAAATTCAGTTTGCACGGGTTGGAGGTGAGAAAGAAATGAAAAAAGCTCGACAAGTTTATGGAGTACGCACAATGGCAAAACGTTAGCCAAGCAGTTTGTAGCTCTGAGTATTAGGCTAGGCTAGGCTTGCCTCGCTATGACTTCCCTCAAGCCGCCGTAGATCTCAAACGTCCTTTAACACAGTCCTTTATCATAAATCAGGCATGCTTCACATGAGAAAGTGGAAACATTTACGCAAAGGCTAAATAATTAGATCGCAAGCTTTGGGGCTTGTCACCAATCCTGGTTGCATCCTGGCGCTTCTCTTTGTGACACCATTGTCGACATCACTGCATCTTCTCATACTGCTGAGAAAATGGAAAACACTGTTTTGACAATATGCTGTTTTCACAAAACTATACACGCTGATGGTGGTGGCATAGACACCATGGCTGGTCCAGGATTAGCTCAGAGTATTCAGTGTGACTCCAGAAAGCGCAAAATCTGACAACAGGAATGCAAAAAGCTTAGCTATGGGGATGTTTACCTTTCCTAAAAATTTTAAAATGTTATCTGATTGTGTACTATACACAATACTTTCCCATACTCAACAGTGCAAGTTAGTTTACATCCTAATTCTGTACATTTAGTGCAAAGGAGTTCTGAAGGCTTAAAAAATGGCACGGTCACATTAGAAAATCAGGCCATGTTGCGTTTTGGAGCTAACTGTGAACATTGCTGAATAATATGCTGAAAACATTTTCCCAGCTACATGATACACAGGAAATTTACATTATGTAAGGAATAAAACATGATGCAGTGTGTGGTGTTACAGGAAAAGAAACGTAATGATGGGGTAGTGTGATTACCACCGGAACTGATTCTTCTCATAGAATAGCAATTTGCTAGTGCCATATTGTTACTAGAGACCAATGTGTATTTTCATCTAAAAAAAAAAAAAAACGTTAGTTCCTGTTATCTCTTTCATTATAACAGCTGCTCCCCGCTGGTCTCTTTTTTTCTAATCTCTTTTATTCATTTATTTTTTTCTTAATTCAGCTTCAGGAAATTCAAAAAACCTTCCTGTTGTGGAAAAACGTCAATTTCAGCTTTACATCTGACTGTTACAAAGCACTGACACTGGAGACTCCTTCCAAAAATGTTAAATAAAAATTTCCTCACAGAAAATGTCTGGGTTACACATGTAACCCTGATCCCTGAAAAGGGAACGAGACGTTGCGTGAGCTCCTTGTTGTGGAGTGCCCTGCATCTGAATGACCGGCATCTGAAACTTGTGTAAAATCATGGTTATTTATAGGACTGCCATGTTCAGGTGATGTGGCAATTAATCTCATCTTGTGATTTAAAAATGGCACCTGTGAACTGCGCCATCAGCCTCTATTATCTAAAGCGATGACACAATTCACAGGCATGCCCCAGTATGACAAAGCTACGCAACATCTCATTACCTTCTCAGGGAACCGGATTACATGCCTAACCCAGACGTTCTCTTTCAAAGGGGAACTCAATGTTGCCTGAGCTCCACACTGAGGGAACGACAATACCGATTGTGTCATACTGAGGGCATGGCCTGTTGAAGAGGTCCAAGCCCAAGGGTCATTGCAAGACACTTGAGACCGGGGTGGAACATATATCCCTGTAATATCGAATGAATTTGTGTGGCGTAGACCACCACGCCGCAGCACACACATGCTGTGAGGGTACCCCTTTGGTAAAAAAGCCTTAGAGGACATGACACCCCTAGTGGAATGAACCCTTATGCCTAGAGGTGTAGCATGACCAAGGACTTCAGAAGCAATAGAGATCGCTTCCACTTTCCAATTACTATTACAGTTACCCTTACTGTCGCCTCCAAAGCAGACCTGCAGCTGCTCCAACTTACACCACTGGCTGGAGCGGTGGACATAAGTACAGAAACCCCTTACTGGACACAGTAGAGGCCTTACTGGACACTTACTTGTTCTGGTGTAAGGAATGGAGGAGGGCAGAAAGCCTGCAACACTACTGGCTGGGCAGCAGACATAGGCACTTTAAGAATAAAGTGTGACCTAGGATCAAGGAAGGCCTTGGCTAATCCATGGGCAAAGTCAAGGTAGGAAGGGGCAAGAGAGAGAGCTTGTAGATCTCCTACTTGCTTGAGAGATGTTAGGGCCAGCATAACAGCTACCTTTAGAGTCAGATGCTTCTCAGAGGCTGACTTGAAGCCCTCAATGGGGCACCTGACAGACCTTCCAGGACCACAAAAAGCCCAGGAAGGTATGCCTGGTCTGCAGATGGGCCTCAGCCACCTGACACCACACATAAACCTTGAAGTTAGAGGATTGGGGTGTGGCTGGCCAAAATGGTGCCCACATAGACCCTGATTGTAGAAGGAGCCAACCCTACTGAGAACCATCCTTGTTAGAAATCCAGGACTGTAGCTATTGTGCAGTTCACTGGGTCAAGCGATAAATCAGCCCTCTGGCTTGAGACAGTAGATCCCTGCGAATGAGAATTTCCCAAGGAGTGCCGTCTAGCAGGGATATTATCTGAGAACCATATTCGAGCTGACCAATAAGGTGCTATTAGCAGCAGACGTAGACAGACTTGGTGAACTCTCTCTAGAATTTGTGGGAGCAGAGCGATCAGGGGAAAAGCATACAGATGTGACCTCGGCCATGTGTGCACCATGGCATCCAGCCCCAGTGGTGCAGGAGTAGTGAGGGCGAGCCACAGTGGGCAGTGTGTTGTAACCTCAGAGGCAAACACATCCACGTCCTCTTGGCCGATCCTTCATCATACATACTCCACCACTTGAAGATGTTGCTTCCTACCCCTGGGCCTCAGCCCCTGCCTCGACAGGATGTTTGCCCCCACTTTCCAGCTGCCCCGAATGTACATTGCACTCACTGACAAGAACTTTTCCTCTCCTCAGAGAAGAACTGTGTTGTTTGTCACAACTAACACATGGTGACCTCTTAATTGAGGAAGAAATAATTTCAGTGCTAGAAACATGGCCCACAATTGTAGATGATTTATATGCCACTCCAGATGAGGGCCGCTCCAAAGACCGCAAGCTGGACAACCATCTAAGACCATGCCCCAGCCCATGAGGGAGGCATGCATGAGGGAGGCCCAACTGTACGACGTTGGCTGCTGCCATAAGCCACAACATTCTCATAGAGACTGGAGGGGATGCCCAGATCCAGCTTTATCTTGCTCAATGTTCATAGGATTGCCCCTAAGCATTTAGGAGATAGAAATGCCCTCATCGTAGTAGAATCCTTATAACCTCTAGAAAGGTTGTCCTCTGCACTGGAGAAAGCATAACTTTCTGAGGTTCAACCTGAGCCCCAAGCCCTTCATGTGGGTGACAATAACATTTTGATGTCGCCAGTTCACTGGGCCGTGCTAGAATTATCCAATCATCCAGGTAGTTTAGTACACAAATGACCTGGAGTCGCATGGGAGTCAGAATGACATCCAAGCACTTTGTGAAAGTGCGAGAGGAAAAAGCTAGCCTGATGGAAAGAACCCAATATTGGTATGCGTTGCCTCCAAACGTGAACCTCAGGAACTTCCTGTGACAGGGTAATATTTCTATGTGGTTAGAGCTATCGTCACAAACCAGTCCTCGAACTGAATCTGTGAAATGATAAGTTTGAGCGTCATCATCTTGAACCTGTATGTCCGAAGAGTACGGTTCAGATGATGCAGATCTAAAATTGGCTCCCATCTTTTTTTGCGGACCAGGAAATAACGGCTGTAGAAACCTCCCTACTTCAGGGAACAAGGTACTTGTTTTATGGCCCCTTTGTCCAAGAGGGATCTTACTTCCTGTGTCAACATCTGGGTCTGCTCTTTGATGACTACTGTGGTGAGCACACCTCTGAACCAGGGGGGTTGAGATCTGAACTGGACCTGGTAGCCCTTTTATATGGTAGACAGAACCCATGGAGACACATTTGGCAGTAGTTTCCATGGTGTCAGATAGTCTTTTAGTGATGTTAACTTTTCCACATTCTATTGGAGGGAAAGCATCAGATTTTCATTGCCCTGTGACAGCCTGCTGACCAGAGAACACTGAAAACTTGGGACAGCCTTGGCTAGGGGAGGCCCTTCAGTAGTACTGGGGGCTATCTGCCCTAACAACTTCATGTCCCCTTATATTTCCCTCTGTGGCCCTTCAGGACTGCTCCTTCTTTGTCTGCTGGGCCTTTATAACCATTCTTACAGCAGGCTATGACTGTGGTCACCCAGTTCCCCTGGCTCTCTGCAGGAGAGCACTCACTAGTGCTGGGAGCTCAACACGGCGGGGAAGGAACTGGCTGAATGCTGCTGTATGTCGAGCTCACTCAGTAGGTCTGCTTGGCAGGCCTGCAATAATGCCATTGTATGCAGTGACCCACAACCACAACCTACTGCCCCATAAGTCCTGCTCACTAGTTCCAGCTGAGGTGGCCTTACATGGCTTAGATGGCAATGCCGGACCCCCTAAATTACCTGCCATTTATGGAGAGAGGTAGCTCACAAGCACCTCCTCCACCTTCAGCATAGCTAAATAGCCATGCCATTCATTCCCCATGATGGCTGAATAATCCGACATCGTAGGATTATAAATATGGATTATGTATGTTTTCCCCAGAAGTGTGATATTTTGTCATGCATTTTGGGGTAAAAACAGAAGTTTTCTGTGGTGTGAGGGAGATTTATTTTAACTGGGGAGAATAAAGCTCGTCCAGCCATAGTAATCACTTCAAGCAGCTCTTTGTGTACTTGAGAGCTGCTCTCCATCTTTGGCACACCCTTCTGGCACCTCTGAGTCAGAGAGAAGTTTTGGGGGATTTTTTTGGCTTTCCATAATGGAAGGAGTTGCAACCCGAGCTCCTAAATCCGGTGGGCCCGGAAGATAGAGCAAAAGATACAGAATCATTCGTCTTTGGCTCCTCTTCTAGATCCATTTGAGATCCCCTGAACCTTAGCCAGCTGGTCCAGAAGGCTCTAAATCCCAACTCCTTTCAGCCGAGAAGAGAGCAAACCGCAAGCGAGCTGCCTGAATTTAAGGCGTTCAAAATACGCACAGTCAGACCTCTTGAGGGCATGCTCCAATCCTAGACACTTCACATAGAAAGTGTGTCCATCTGTCCCTGTAATGAAATGGGATCAAGGCGTAACATACTTCCTGAAGTCTTTCTCACTCATGCTTTTATTTTTTTTTCAAAGGGACGGAAAAGATTAGATTAGATTTTTTTATTTTTGAAAAAATAGAGTCGTTTTGTGACCATTACATAAACGACTGACATGCAGTCTCACTGAAGATAATAGAGGCGGATGGCGTGGTTCCCCATTGCTGTTTTTATATCACGTGATGCCCTTACGTGCCATGTCACCTGATAACGGCAAGACTGTAAATAGGCACGATGTTACATAAGCTTCAGATACCGGTCATGCGCGAGGGCACTTCCCACAACGTGGAGCTCACGCAACATTGAATTCCCTGTGAAAGGGAACTTCACCTATAATAAACGATTACACACATTTTTTAAAAATCCATTCATGTGGAACATCCATCAAACAACTCCCTGTAAATTAGCAGCCACAATGTTATAGAAATGACATCATCATAAGCGCATTAATTTGAATCTGTCAATTGTCTTGTAGCCAAACTGTTGCTGTTATAGGAAATTAATTCACACCTGATTCTTTATAGTAAGAACCTAGAGACAAAATCTATTTATAGCTTTCATTCAGATGGTGTAAAATATCTAAAACCATGCAACTGTGACTAGCATTTGTATAAGGGTAAGACTTTTGAGTCCTTTTTTTTCTAGAAGAATCTAGAAACTGGGCGCACAGTGGCTTAGTTGTTGAATGTTTGCCTTGCACCTCCAGGGTTGGAGGTTTGATTCCTGCCCCCTGGAGTTTGCATGTTCTCGCCATGCTTCGGGGGTTTCCTCTGTGTACTCTGGTTTCCTCCACTCAGTCTAAAGACATGTGTTGTAGACTGATTGGCATCTCTAAATTGTCCATAGTGTGTGAATGTAAGTGTGTGTGTGATTGTGCCCTGCAATGGGTTGCCACCCCATCCAGCGTGTCATCCTCCTCGTGTCCCGAGTCCTCTGGGATAAGCTTCAAGCTCCCCACGACCCTGTGTAGAATAAGCGGAACAGAATATGGATGGATGGATGGATGGATGGATGGAATCTGGAAACGAATTGCTTCCATTGACTGAAAAATTAACACTAGCACTAAATGAAATCGAGATCATGTAGAAAACATTTAATATTTAGTGACACGTATTTGCAACCAACAGTGCATTTTTTTTTTTCCAAATTAAGGTTTTCACTGGACACACCATTATACATAGTGATGTAAATTTTCTAAACTTCACATTCTTGTTGCAATTAAAGTAGCAATATTTTTTATGCCGCTGGTTACAGTGGTGACATATTTATATCCCATTTGCAGATTATCTAAATGCTACAATCCATTCTAAATTGAATGTTTTACTATTTACTAAATATCATAAATATTGTAGTTGCATCTACGTTATAACATGGTTTATTTACTTACTTTTATTGAGCTCAGGAGCAGACATGTTCTTGTGTCAGGTGACCAATTAATGGTAATATGACCGATTTCACTACCCATATATACAGTATATAAAATATAGATTTACAAACTCAAACTAAAAAAAAATCATTGTCACAATGGTCACTGGCTATATTAAATATCTTATATTGTTTCGCATATTTCTCTCCTTCCTGCACCGTTAATCAGTTTGCAATTCAAACAACATCTAATGTGTTTTATCCCACAACATAGTGATGCCCGTCCAAAACGCAACTTGATTTAACATAACGCCACCATTTCAATCTTAATCGAGATACATCGCTTACAATGTATATCAGGTATGACAGCAATGTGTATCATTGTCATTAGAAGTTATCGTATCATATCGTATATGATGCACAAATTCCTGCCAGAGGCTCAAAATATTGTGCTTGAGCCCATAGAGCTATACTCATCTTTTTTTTGACAACTTTCCAGTGTAAACTGAAGATTGCTTAGGGATTACTCAGGGAAATACTGCTATCCCTACATCTCTTTTCAGATGTGTCCACACGCTGATGGAGCAATTCTCCATCCCCCCATCTAGCTCTCTTTTCTTTATCCTTCACACTTTCACTGCCGGCTAGTCATCTGGTAATGAGTTATGGCTAAGGGTCTTTCAGTGTGTGTGTGTGTGTGTGTGTGTGTGTGTGAGAGAGAGAGAGAGAGAGAGAGAGAGAGAGAGAGTGCAAAAACATCTCTACCGAGAACAACAGCTCTGTACTTCCTTTGACTTTGGCAGTGGTTCATAAATTGCTCTATGAGTTGTGGCTGTCCAGTGGTATCTCGAGAAGAAAAAGCTGAGACTTATAAAATGATTAAATCCATTCTTAGGTTCAAGTTTGTTGGGTTTTTTTTTCTTTCTTTTTTGAGGAAAAGTACTTGAATTACTGAAATCGCAATTACATTAAATTGTTTTGCAAAATTTCACAGTCTTCACAGTTATGTTTGTTGGTAAATGAGACCTTTCACTCATGTTCGACACACGTGAATTGAAGAGGGCTTCGGCTGAATGTGTGTTGTGGTGACGTCACATGGCACGTCTTGGCCAAAATCTGCCTAACGACTGCGGTAATTCTGAAAAATTGCAAACTGAATATTGTGGAGTTTGCTTGATTTTGTATTCATTCCTGTGATCGCAAAATCGCAAAATCCTGGAGGGAGGAGCAGAATCCGCAATCGGGTGACTGATAAGGTACGATTCATGGAGCCTCGTTTATCAATTTGAATATGAACAAATTGATTCATAAATTATGCACAGGAGCTTTTACACAAGAAATGTGGCGCTCACTAGAATCCTGTTAGGTCAGAAAAAACATATGTTCATATCTTACAAGAACTCCGGAGTTTGTGTAAGTTTACATAAGGATACTCGTTAATGTGAATCTGCGGTCATTTTGAAAAATTGCCAGCTTCTCTGAATATTGCGCAATTTGACTGATTTGGCATTCATTTCGCGAAATTAACGCTAAATCGAGCAAACGCCGTAATATTCAGAGGAGCTTGTAATTCCCTGGAGGGGACTCAGTTATGAAGTTATATCAATATTTATGCCGGAAAAGTTATGTGTATTCAGACATGGGTTATGCAAATTACCTGTGTGTAGTTCACACCTCCTTGGTTGCCAGATTTTTCTTGAATTATCCAATGGTATGTTTGTTTGCTTTTTAATAGCCCAAGCACTTGCCTTTAAGCCAGAAGAAAAAATGTAATTGATAGAAAATGCATACTGAAGAAGCAGGTGACAATTGTTTTACTGTCAAATATAATATTATGTAACATAAAGGCAAGACACAATTGAAAAATAAAAAAATATGACTTAAAAATACTAGTATGATCAAGTATGAATGAGACGATATCAAGCATTCAGATAGACATATACTGTATTGCTGCATGAATCTTCCTAGTGGTAATTATCTCATTAATCACTGCAAATTTGTTTTCATTTAACAATAACAACAATTTCCCCATCATCTTATAAAATAACACTTGATCCAGCACATTCTATTATTCTGCATTTTATTTCTTGATATTGTGTCCTGACAGGGACTTGTGTTCACAGCTTAATTAAGCCACAAGACATTAAATCCAAATCGGGAAATCAGAATGAACGCCTGGGATTTTTTAAATGTTTTATTTGTGTTTATAATATTGATCTCAGATGGCTTTCCATCATTTTCGAGTGTATTTACAGCCCAAAAATACATTTTAAAGTGAGTAAAGTGACCTATTGTAGTGTAATGTCAGACTGTGGTGCTGAACTCGTACCGCAAATTCAAAGCCAGAACCATGCATAACTGAGACACGCTAACTCTCCGAGTAGCACGCAAATCAATAATTACGTCTGAGATCTGAATACTGATGCGCACAAATTCAGTATTAAATCCTCACCACTCGGAATATGTTCCATTGTGTTCTCCGGATATTTCCACATACGGTTTAATAGTAATGACAATAAATGTATTGATCGTTGCATCTTTAATGAGGAAAGGGCAGGGCAATACATTCTCACACCTCGCAGTTACTGAGAGCAAAAACTGAGCGCTTACACCTGAGACCTCATAATACTGTAGCTATTCTCAGAAATGTTACAATACAATACAATACAAATATAATTTAGATGTAGATATCGTATTATCATAGTGTCCAGTATTGCGTCATCTTAGTGTTTATAGATATATTGAATTAACCTGAAAGGATTTAAGTTACAGATCAATTTGCATTAGAAAGGCTTAAAGACATCCTAATAGGGTTCAGACTGAATATAACCTCTGTCAGCTTGTGTGTGTGTGTGTGTGTGTGTGGTGAAGACCATGTAGTTAAAATGTGTAGTAATAGCCCATGTACACAAAACACTTAAAACCCACAACAGTACTATTGTGGCTAATACAGTGGTGGAGACCTCCCACACACAAATTGGCACACACACACACACACACACACACACACACACACACACCATACACAAATCTTAATCAGTTTGTATTCATAGAGACACCTTGGATATAACACCAGGCTCACACCTTCATGCAATGTGATCCGGCAGAACGCAGTGTTTGAAAATAGCTGGATAACAAAAGCATCCACGGGTACAGGCGGAAGCTGGTATAATGGAAGGAACCTGAGAATTCAAATTCACACAGTATACACGGATATAGATATGGAATCCGTGCATCATTCGGCCCGTGCGAAAAAGTACCACCGCTGTTCACCGCCGCTGGACTCTGCTTCTGCTCATATGAGCACCGTGCGAGTGCAATACTGGATATTTCATATATACATAATTCCATCAACCCATCCTATCTTTCCGTTTCTCTCCATCCATAGACACCTGTGAGAAATTGTGCTAAAATTTTCCCTGCTGGTGACCAGGATTAGGTTGGGGTTTTTGTTTTTTTTTCCCTTCACTTTGTCAATTAATCTTTTCAGCAGCTGTGGAAATCATGCAGTGATACACAAATTGTTTTATTGAAGTGAAAGCAGAACAAAATTCCCCGGTGTGTACATGCATGCATGTGTGTGTGTGTGTGTGTGTGTGTGTGTGTGTGTGTTTGTGTATCTTCTGAATAATTGGTGGAAACATAGTTTGGAGGGACTTCTATCATTTTCAGCAGATGTCTGCTTGGTCAGCTTCTCCTTCAATCCATGGTCACATTTTCTTTACAGGAGAGCACAAATTGACAAAAACACTGGTATTATTTAATCAATTCAACAACTCAAAATAGCTTATTAATGGCATGATACGAACAGTCTGCACAAATATTACATCTTCATGACCTTGATTTAGTATCTTGACCTGCTAAGGAATGATTTAAATATGTCTGCAGCATAAATGCAGATCAGGTGCTATCTTATATGCTTCCAGATTATGATGGTGGAAGCCATATTGTTCATTGAAAAGGAATTTATAGTCAATTATGTGATAAATACAACTAGGACTGTACAATGCAGCAATACACTGGCAATATAGTAGATCCAATATATTTATACATACCGCTGATCCATCGTGCCTAAAAGTTTTGTTTCATCGCGCCACAGAACAGAATCCCAAAACTCCTGTGGCATATTTATATCATTTTGAGTTGACTTTTCTTGTGCATTTGGGTCAGTAGTAGTGTACGTCTTGGAGTTCTGGCGTGGAAACCTTCTGCATTTAGTATTCGCCTTACTGCAGACACGTTTACATGGACAGCAGTAATCTAATTATTGACCTTACTCTGATTAAGATAATAATGTGATTAAGGTGTTTACATGAGTCGCTTTTAGAATACTCCCGTCATGTTCCCATTTTACATGTTATAGATCGTAATTAGATTAACAGTCATTTTGTCACCGCACCACGCCGTCCGACGTCCCTCCAGAATTTCACATATCAACATACAGTTGGTCTTCGTTATGGTACCGTATACACTTTTGGGTGTTTTTATAAAAAAAAATTACGAAAGCTTTAAGTGCAGTTAATTACTTGTACAAAATCAGCAGGGGATCAAATACTTTTTTCCCTCACTGTATATATATATATATATATATATATATATATATATATATATATATATATATATATATATATATATATATATATATATATATGTAGGTATATATATAGTAAAAATGACAAATGACAAAGAAAAATGCAATCAGTCCAAATTTTCTGTCCCCTGAATTTTTGAGGCTTAAAGGCCAGGGTTTAAAGGCGGGGGTCTATAACCCATCTTGGACAGCGGTACTCAAGAAAAATCTGCCAACCTTGACAGATTGAACTGAACTTGACAGATTCTTTTGAACTTAAATTGCCTGGTCTGAAAAAACATAAATAAATAAATAAATAAATAAATAAAAAATGTAGTTGAATGCTTTACAGGTTTAAGGCAGTTATCTGAGATGACCACAATTACCTCTTGCTTAGTTTGGTAAACATTTCATATGTCTAACACTTTACAACCTGAATGATGCCTCTGTGTTCAAGAGGAGGAAGGCTAGAGGTGAGGAAGAAAGAGATGGCGAGTGGAGAGACATCATATACACACATGCACATACTGAGGTTCTCCAATCAACTTACACACCAACAAACTCCTTTGAAAAAATATTCGTCAACGTTTGCTTGGGGAGAGACCGTTTTTATTAGATTAGGAATTAGCTAAGTTGGCTAACTAGTTCACAATGTACCAGTGGATTTTGGATTTTTGGAATTGGATTTTTGGATTTAAGGTTTGACCATCAATACAACACCTACAAGGTCATGTAGCAACTATCTATCTACATGTATTACACATTGGCAGAATCAGTATAAAATTCAGGTTTAACATGTCATTGAGTGCAGACACATGACATTGAATACTTAAGGTATGTTCAGCTGTGGCTTTCAAACCGAAGCCTCTAAAGATCTTGATATCCCCTTGAAATATGTCTAGAATTCCTAAAATGCTCTGTGCACATGAGAACTTCAGGCACTTTACACTTCAAGCAGATGGGAGCTCAGACCTCCGATCCCTCAGTGTCCACTCCTTGTAATTCAGAAGCTCTTAACCCTGTGCCTTTTTTGCCCCCTCCAAAGCTCTCTCTCTCTCTCTCTCTCTCTCTCTCTCACTCTCGCTCTGTCCATAGTCTTTGCTCTGCTACTTCTTCTATGGTGCCACAGATCATGAAAGGAAATATACTGTTGTGGCGGCGTGGCCAGGCTCCCCTTATGCAGCCAGAGAAGTGGCTGGCGTATTGATCAATCATGGCTCCCTAACTCTTCTCTTGGGGAGGAAAACAAAAAGCCCTGCTGAACTGCCACTCCTCAACATAAACAGCTTCCCAACCATTAGACACACACACACACACACACACACACAGAGAGAGAGAGAGTCATCTTTGTCTTGAGCATCATCAAGGGCCATCTTTTATTTCCCTTCATCTTCTTGTGCTTCTCTACCCATTCTTGGCGAGCTCCAAGAGATTGTTTTCATTCCTTTGTCTCTTTGAATTACGGATGCAGGAGTGCGGCACTGATAGCCCAGAGGAGGGAGAAGATAGAGAGGAAGAAAGCAAGCGATGGAGGGGTTTGGCAGAGAGGGGCTAGAGTCACAAGGCCTCGCTCCCTCGTTTCCTTCTGTGCCCAAAGGAGGTGAACTGAGTCTTGTAACCCCGGCGAGTTCCTCGCCAGGGGGCAGCTCTTCTACCAACTGTGCCCGCCGACCCTGGCCCCAGAAACCTTCATTCCTGTAGGCGAAATGAACTCTCTCTCTCATTGCCGAGAGGATTGCTCATTCGGTCAACATGCTTTGGACAAGAGCCGCACTCGCATCGATTTCTGCTCATCGGAGGCCTAACACTCGGTGTAGAGCGATCAGCCTGTAGAGACCTGCCAGAATGGAGATGCCATGTTTTGGTAAGCCATCCTAAGATCTGTGCAGTGGCCTTCATAAGGAATGATCTTTAAGTACTCTTAAAAGGGAAGTCTTTTAATGCCTTATACAAACATCTTTATAGAACAGAGATTATAGATGTTGTGTTGACCATGAGAGTAACGTAACCATGTGGAATAATGTTCCCCAATAACACGAAAAGCCTTTTATGTTTATATCCATGAATTAGTTTTATATAGAAAATAAATCAGGCTGATCATATATATTTCAGATTATTAGTTGCTGTGATTGGGAATTCCAAGGACGTGTCCTGGGTCAATGTAACATCCTTTATATCTGGTATAAATAGTGGACCTATTATTTTTTTTTTTAAAAAAATTAAAATTTTTTTTTTTTTTTTAGCTAAGCATGTTATACTTTATCCTTACCTTTTATATGTATTTATGCCGTATGTAATAAGCACCCAGCATTTAATAAGTAAACATGTGATTACGGGCTTGCATGTGTTACTGTATAAATGACTCTGAATTTAATAATGAATAATATAGTAACTGCGTGTAATACGTCGGACCGGTTGAAACTGCTTATATCACAACACTGTTTAATTCTAATATCCGATTGGTCAGAAGGTGTCAGCAGCTCTGACAGTAATTCAGACTTTAAGGCACATTACAGGTTCAAACTAGTGTGCCTGTTCTAATACGTCATCGTGTCTATGGTATTATCTCTCTCACAGGTGGACACTTCGTATAGTTAGACGTAACCGTATGCAGGTTTAAAAAATAATAATAAAATAAATTTAAAGATGTTATTTACCAGCATATAGAAGTTGCTCTGGCGAGGCTTTCTATTAAGGAGACGTTTAACATGTATGAAGAGAACTTCAGTCAATGTCAGAAATTTAAGGTAAACTATTATTCCATTCATCTGACTGTAAGAATTAAGAAAGTATTAATACCTGTAGCATTCATCTAAACGTCCAATCTTATTGATAATGCCATCTTCAGATCTTAGTATCAAGTACTGCAATCAATATGTAAAGTGTGCGCCAAGTGTTACGTGTTAGTAATGATTACTTACCTATTAATTACCAATTAATATCTGAGAAGTTATTAAGTTCTGGTGCACATGCCTGGTTACTTATCAAGTTTATTTATCAGCAATTGGCCTTTGTATGGGGAAACCTCTCTCTCTCACACACACACACACCATAGTGCACATACATTTCTGATGTACAGACATCATCCACTTCATAATCCCACTTTCCCACCTTCTCCCAGTCTTTGCAATAAATCTTACAACAAAAATGTTTGTTTGTTTTTTTTTTAGAAATACACTTAGCCTTTGTTTGGCTGCTGAGTATTTTTAAATTAGCCCATTCTGGCAACTCCGTCTTTAACAGTCAGCACTTGCTGCAGGTCCCATTTTGACCATTAGGAACAATAATAAGACAGTATATCTATCAAGTCGCAAAACAATTTTTAAATTGATCACCAAAAGAGGTGATAAAAAGTTTAGTATAGCTGGGATTGAGGACTTTATGAAGATTAATATTGGTTGAATGGCTGAAATATATGCTGGGGGCTCTGCCTCACCGGCCCCTATGGACAAGCTATTACTTATTCGGTACTAGGTATTTGCTATATTGTAGCAAAAGTGTTAAAATATGTGACATATCACAGTACAGAAGGGAACACACTCATGTTAGTCAGTTCTATTAAGTTTTTTTTTTTTATTATTGCGATACCTGATCCTTTCTATTTAATATGTGAATATTGAATTATTATTATTATTATTATTTTTTACTTGATTCCAGTAATGAGGCCATTTAAATCTAGACAAGCTCTTCAGATTAGACCTCCAGTCTTTCATCTTTGGTTTACTTTCAATTAATGCACAGGAAATCGGGACAATTATAAAGATGTTCCAACAACTCTCCACTTCACTGGTGACTCACATATAACATGTCCATAAATCAGGTTAATCTGAAACCAAATCGGGTGGTGCTGCCCTTATGGTTTCTATGAATATTGGCCAATGAGTGCTTGCCAGTATGACATTTCAGTGAGAGAGACCATGTTGTGGCTTGCACTTTTTTCAGTCACAAAGCTCCTTGTTTATCAAAGCCTGGCGCAGGTCATCTCAGCCTTCCACTAATCCTGCTGCATGCAGTAAAATTTTAGAGCTCACAATGCTCTTTAAGGGACCTGGGGGATGGAGGAAGGGGGGTCACCGTTCTTCGGTACCTCTACAGGAGCTGTAGAAGGCAGGATGCAAGAATTAATCAAATCGCTTGCCCCCCCCCCTTTTTTCCCATTCCTCTCTCTCTTTTTTTTTTTTTTTTTTTTTTTTCTTTCTCTCTCTCTCTCTCTCTCTCTTTCTCCATGCCCTGGCGGCTGCTCACTGCTGGCTGCACTGCTGAGGCAGAGGCGCTGGGAGAATTCTAAATGCTTCGAATGAATTGTTTGTGTTCGGAGACTTGAAATTCACGAGAAAGCGGGCAGAGGCAATTGGTGGGGGAGTGGGGAGTCGGGGGGTCGGGGGTTATTGTTGAGTGAAATGGTGGTGGTGATGGTGGGGCGAGCTAAAGGCTAAGAGACTGAAGAAAATTGAAAGACTGCCAGAGATGCATGGATGCAAAATAGCAACACAACCTGGGAGAGTGCCTGTACCTTTCATCTGCTGGAGGGGGATGGTGAATGTGTGTGTGTGTGTGTGTGTGTGTGTGTGTGTGTGTGAGTGCTAGTGCAGACAAAAAAAAGAGAGGGTTGGGATGGTGGGAAGCCTGAAGAGATGTAAGAAGAGGTGTGGTTATTAATTTCCAGCCCGCACCAGCAACCGACTGCCTTAATGAAAATGGCCACAAGCGAAGACAAATGTCTCGTAAAGAGCCACCATTTAGATGCAGTCGGGGTCTCAACCTCGATAGTGACTAATATCATCTCGGCTTTTTTTTTTTTTTAACGCTCACTTGTACAAGTGGATTCTTTCTTCTATCAACCTTTTCTCCTTCCTCTTCTTCTTTTTCAGCCATGACATCCCAATGAATTGTGCCGGGTCCGAGTTCAAGGCTTGCAGAGAATTATCTTGATTTATGCTTGTGTTGGACTGGTATTGTAGCAAGCGTTCCGATGGCCGGTGGGCTTCTCCTGAGCCTTTATGGTTCCCCTGTGACGTTGGCTGGAGAAATGGTCTTACACCGCTTGCGCCATTTTTCTTGCCTCGCTCGGCCGAAGGTGTATGATATATCTCTAAAGTGCCTAATAAGTTTCTGAAAAACGTGTTTTTAAAACAAATTGGTTCGGATGCTTTATGAGGCCCAAACGCCGGAGCATCCGAGCGCGAGTGAAGCTGGGAGAAATAGATAAATAGAGATAGAGAGAGAAAGGGAGAGCGGGAGAGTGAGGCTGGGAGGGTGAAGCTGGAGCAAGGGATTTTCTTCTTAGGGGATTGGGGTTTGACAGCAACGCACATTACAGGCACATTGTAAACCTACACAATGGCAGCAACGTATAAGGTTGGACATTTTTCACCTTTATTGAGCTTTGTTGAGCTGTATTGATTGATGAGCAGGATCCATGTGTTCCAGGAACACATACAGAAACATACATCTGTTTTAACCGTATACGTATCCCAACAGATCAACCTGACTCTGTAAAGCTATACGGCAATAGATTATTCCTTTTCTGACACACTTTCACATTTCAAAATGAAGGAACAGTTTCCATTTCAAAGAAATAACAATTGGATGAATATGTGCGTGTATATATATATATATATATATTTTTAAAGTGTGTTCATGTTGCACTGGATATCACAGTAAGTCTTGATGATGAAAAATATGTTTCGACCCTGTGTTTCATACTAGCAAGCTACAAGATGCCTGTGTTGCTGGGGGGTGTATCCACCAAACACCAGACACGCAAGGACATTGTGTTTTGGGCTAAACCATTTACCCCAAAAATAGCTGTTGTGAATGTTTAGTCGGTCTAATTTGCTCCAAATTTATCCCAAGATGCACCACATAGAGCACTAATACAGCCATGGAAGTAAGCTCACACTGCAGCAAGTCTGGAATTATAGCTTGATGAAAAGGTTTGCCGTGCTGTGTACACTCTACTCGAATTAGTCTTTCGGAACATTTTTGAACATTTTGATCTGCTTAAAATATGCCAAACAAATAACTTTGATGTTACTGCTCTTTAATATAAAAATGGATCTATAAGAATGTACTTTCCTGCCGCTTCATGACACACGCACACAACCACAGGAGACGAATGTCGGCTGATCGCAGTACAGAACGCTAGTGACTTGTTTTGACTGATTGGTCACTCAGAATTCAAAAGTCAAAGTCCTTGCAGGTGGGAGTGGAGGAGGACAAGGACAGAGGTGGTGAAAAAAATGCCGATGGAAGTATGTACGTTAGATCAAAACAGAGAGTGACGGAGACACGCTGGTTAATTTATTTGGAATTTGTTTTATTATTGCCTGTTCAGTATGAAATTCCCTCTTTTTGTTTCTATGGACTGAAGTTCCTTACGGAAGTTCCTGTGATGGACTGTTGTGTACGTCCATTGATGTTATCTGTGTTTTCGTACTCAAGACGTGCTCAGAGAAAATGTTATAGCGTTTGTATTGTACATACAATAACTCTGGACGGTCTGGAGGCTGATGTGTATCTGATATGTCAATAAATATTTTATTGGTATTTTTTTGTCTGCTGTATTATTTTGAGACAATTATGATTATTATATGATGATGTATTAGTATGACGAATATAATATATATTCATGAATTGGTTGAAATACTTGAAATTAGGTTGAAGTCGAGTCATTGAAACAGCCTAAAAAAGACATTTAGACTTTGGATGTCTTTTTATAGACGTGTTCTATTTTTATAATTTTTTTTACAGGTCTTTTCAATGACCTGAAAGAGACGGCTTTTCACCTTTCACTTTTCAACCAAATATGAACATTGTTGAACGTTCGTAGACTTCTGGTGAAATTGCCAAGAAGTTTTTGCTGGGTTCGGTATCGATCGCTTCTGCTGTCACATGAGGGCATGTACAGTCCAGGATTTTTTTTTTTTGAAGAAGAAGAAGAATACTAGTAGCCAAAATGTTCAATCTATACCAAACACAAATTTTATTAAATTATTAATCAGTATGAGAATTGGTTTTTGAGTTACATGTTATATACTAGCTTTGTTGGAAGATTAGCAAAGCAAGCTATCTGTTCTAGCTAGCTTACCAGAGGTAAGCTAACAATCTCTGCTACCTCTTTACAAGCTTGGTACCTCTATTCACATTTAATGAGAGCTCGTTTATGACAGGATAAGATGAAACCAGGGGTGTAAGCTGGATGTTTAATCATCCGGGGCTGAGCCCAGATTCCTCTCCAAGCAAACTTTTCTAACTAGGCTAGTTAGGTATCGCAAGCTAAGGGGAGGCACATCTAGGCTATCATTGTTTGGGTTTATCTTTCCATATACTCAAATCATGTTCATATAAACTGGAACTCATATAGACATTCACACACCTTGTTTTTCTTCTCAGCATGAGAGGATGTTTAAGTTTCAACCCCTTTACTGGCTAAATAAAAAATAAAAATCTGCGTATATCCATTTTTCCCTGACACTGACTGTGTGAGCTAGCGTTTGGCAGAACTGAGAGCGGTCAGCCAATAAGACACGAGTGTTTCCATGTGTTTTCCTGTAAATCCTGTCTGATTGCTGTCGCCTCCGTTCACTGAAGATATAAAATTACAGGCGGTCTTCTTTTACTGACGTTCAGTTACGTAGTGACAAACTGTTCCAAGTGGCCCAGGCTGGGTTACTCGCCCGGATGAAACCATGGTTAGAAGTTATTTCTTCCACATTTTACACTAATTGCAGGTAGGAAGTGAAGATGTACGTGTGGAGCTACAGACCCGTAGTAGAACATGTGCCATGAAATTGGTCTGAGGAATCATTTGACCCATTCTTTTGAATTTGTCGATATAAAATGTGGTACCTAATTTCCACAGAATTCAGAAATTACTCATTCAAATATTGCTTGCTGCACTTCACTTTGTCACTTGCCTATTGTCACTGAAATTGCGGAAATATTGCAAATGTATTATTTATTTATGTACTGTGTTCTGACTATTGAACAGAAGCACTGATCAAACAATTGGGGGTTGTAACTTCATTTTTGGTAGACGAGAAAATTTTCATTACTTCAGCCTTCACCCTGTACGTCTTCATGCTCTGTTGACTTGCTTAATCATCCCTTTCACAAAATACATGATCTGTAATAAAGGCCCGCAGTTAACATCTGTATTTTAGAGATGAGGAGAGTCTCGTACATGTACTGTGGTCCTTCTGCATAAATATAGATTGTGCTGGAATCTCCAGTTCAAATAATGAAGATATATGAATGAGATTGGACTTAAACCATCAGTCAAATACCTATGGCATCAGACATCATGTCATAGAGACTGCATATTATTGATTTGTATGTACAGTGCTTCCAGTTGCTCTAGTATCAAGCATCGTATTATATTGCATGTCTGTCAGATAATTACTTTGAGATGTGAAATTGTACCATTGTCCTTATATCTTCAAAGTAAATCAAGAGGGGTAAGTTTTAGGAGCAGAAATGCATCACTGCTCATAAAATACATCTTCATTTTTTACCCTTTTTCCTAATTTTTTCGATTAACAATAACGATCAATACTATGAAATAACATGAAAGTAATTATGCAGTGACACAGAACAGTGTTTAACATTTTTAATCAAGCTTTCCAGACATTCTACATTTTCTCAACCAGCTTCATGAGGGAGCTTTGACCGAAGAGGGTTTTCTTAAAATTTCCCAAAGAGACCAAGCTCCTCTCTTTGCAGTGCAAATGCATGCATGGACATTATATTATCCACTCCATAATCCTCCTTTCCCTCTCCCAATCTTTTCAATATACAGTATCTTATAATAGAATTGGTTCTATACACCGTAGATACACTGCGTGCATGTATATGTTGCCTTTGTCTGTTGAAATGTATAACATTTAATACAGTTTATTTGCTATAATACAAGATGTTGGTGGCTGTGGAATATTTTTAATGTAGCTATTGACAGACATTGTCCCTTACAGTCCAGTGACTGTCATAGAACAAGCATGGGGCAGTGTGAATACAGCCCCAATGGGCCTATATTAGTGCTTGTTGCCATTCCTATCTTTGACCACTAGGTGCAATGATAACTCTACTGCAGGGGTGTCCAGTCTTACCTGCAAAGGGCCGGTGTGGGTGCAGGTTTTCAAACTGTCTATTTATGCATCTATACCATTTACCTTTAAAATGTCTATAACATTTTTTAAAGGTAAAATATATCCACATTTCCAGGTGAAAGATACATATTAAAGGTACAAAAGAAAATGGTAACCCCATTGCAACAAAATGTACAATTTACTTAGCTTTTCTTTCCTGTGTGTGCTGGTATGCTTAAGTATTTGTGAGAGAAAACGCTTAACATTTGCAAATTCATAACAATTTCTAAATCAATGTATTTGATTAAAAAAAAGGAAATGGTTATATGCAGGATTAGTATTTGTAGATTTCCAAAGACATAATTAATATAACACTGAATAAAATCCAAAATTTTTTTCATTCTTGTGAATTTCTCCCAAATTGTGAATAAAACAAGCAAGGAGAATGAAAGCTTACATAAGAGAGAAAGATCACAGTGTAATTGTAGTATAAACACTGTGGGTTCCACAATGCCAGTGATGCATAATTCTGCCACACAGAGTATGATAAAGTAAACGCAAAAGATTTTGTATCTTTTTTTGGATGAGGAAAGTGATTCACAATGATGTCAGGTGTAAAAGAAGAAATTTATCAGTTAGAAAGGGGGTATCCTGCAGGCATGGCAGATTAACTAATGCTGCCTGTGAGTGTTCTCCAAGGGGTTGCGGATTCATCATTCATCCAGACTTGTAATGCTTGTAACTGAAAGGTTCTGTGTAATTTTAAATTTAGGTTTAGATCAACCCAGACACATTTAATGGCACCCATAGCCACATCCCCCAAATAAATCACATCGGAAAACCCTAAAATGACTCTAGAAAAGATTATTTATTTTTTTTTAAATAAGGTTCTGGAAAATGCGCATTCATTTGAATGGTTCAGCTGTGCATAGGGAAACATAGAGATGACTGTCACCTTGGCCACTGTGTGTAAAACTTCCCCTGGTAAGGGTGATGAGAGTGACAAAAGATAACTGTGGGCTTCTATTACCCAGCGGGGTGAAGATAGTGGTATTGCAGCTCATCTTGTACCCTGATAATTGACCACTTAAAAAAAAAAAAAATTGTCATTAAGAAATCAGGGCTAGTGAAGAAACAAAGACGGATACCATCAGGGTCCAAGGTAAGTGGGCATTTAGAGTCAATTATTTAAGCATATATAAAGCAGGCTAAGAAATACTGGACAGTCAAATCTGAATGTTGTCATCACAGAACACTCATTCTAATCACGCACACCTGCATCAAATTCAAAGCACTCACATCCACAATATAAAGAGACTGCTTGAACACAATGACTTTGCGAAGTATTGAGTGTTATCACCGTACCAAGCGTTTGTACCTGTTTCATGTTCTTGGATCTTGTTTATTGTTTCTCGTTCTCAGTTCTTGCCTTGCCTAGTTCATTGCCTTTTTTTTTTTTTTACCATGATACTGTCTCATGATTTGGATTTGTCTGCCTGCCTCTCTTTATTAAAAGCTCTTATCTGCATTTGCATCCGTCCTAACCTCCATTACGTTATTTACGTGACAGTCTGAGAGCGCATATTTACCTACTATGGGTAGCTGAAATACATGTACCTCGCCTTAATTCGATTTGTGCTCACGATGAGTATGACTTTAATCAGATTAAGGTCATAAAAAATTGCTGTTTACATAATCAGAATATTGTCTTAATTGGGTTAATAGTGGATTATTGTTGTCCATGTAGATATATTGAGTGTCTGTTAAACATCTCTTGTAGGCTCATCTCTCTCTCTTTCTCTCTCTCTCGCTCTCATTTAAATTCTCCCAGCGTGACATATACATCTCTGTTTATGTCATACATAAAAGGGGGTGCATGTGTTGGATTTATCATTGAGTGAAACCTATATCTTCTTTTTATGAACCATATAGGCGTGCGCTGTCAGGGATATCCATGCACAGATGCGTGTTCTGGCTGGCATGGTGACAGCATGACATGAAAATGGATTTGTCTGTGTTGTAAAGGCTTTTGGGAAGGGGTGGGTGGGGGGTGTACGGGATGGGTGTGCTTAACAAGACAACTACCCGGGATGCCCTTCCTGTCCTTGCTAGCCCCTCCCTCTATACCCAGCAAAGCCAACGAGATGGCAGAGGAGTCACACTTCTTATTTTACTCTCAAAAATGTTCTGACAGGCTCCATTTGCCTCTGTCTTTGAGAGCGCTGATGGTTTGGAAGGAAAGTGAGACAAAAGGAGGAAAGGAAAAGGAAAAACATAGTAAGAGAGAGAGAGAGAGAGAGAGAGAGAGATTGTGGCTTTAGTGCTTATGAAGTGTGTTGTGTGTCTGTTGGCACAATAAGGGCCAGGGTGAATGGGGCTGACTCAGCACTTCTGTATAGATTTTCATTTCATCTTTTCACACACACACACACACACCACACACACACACACACACACACACACACACACACAATACATGTCAGCGTCTCCCTGCCCGCGGTTTGAGCAGCTGAGGGAGCAATTGGCCCCCAACGAAATGAAGTTCCCTCTCTGCAAATCTAATATTTTCCCCAGAAATTTATGGAGAGCATTAAATTTTCCCTGCCACATAATATCTACACCACAGCGTCTCTAAAGGAATAAGGCCTAGGAAGCGAAAGACAAATTGAGTTTGTGTATGTGGACTCTGACCTGGCGATGAGAGAAGAAAACAGATTCCACTGCTCCCAGTTCCCTGTGCTGAGGAGACTCTTTCATTGCAGTTGTTCACTTGTTCTTCAGGGAGCATTTGATGTAATTTTCTCTCTCTCTCTCTCTCTCTCTCTCTCTGGCTCAGGCTCTGAAAAAGACAAACCACTTAGCTGCAGTGAGGAGCGTACACTACCAACAGTCTCAGGAGGGGGAAAGGTGCTAAATTGGAATGTGAATTTTTTGGTTTTTTTTAAGGTTTCTCAATGGGGTGATCTCTTTAAGCATAAGTAATACCTTAATTAAAGTAAAGTAAAAAGTAAGTGTGGAATAACATTAATGAGCATAACTGTCATAAGGTAAGCAAATAAATGTTTGGGGTTTTTTTGTTTTTTTTCGCTCTCAGGCTTATTATTCACAAGCACATCGGAAATAAGACAAGACCACTGTTTGACAAATCCTCTGTAGAAAATGAACTACACGTGAACATCCTGGTTGTTGTTGTTTTTTTTTTTTTTAAGTGACGCTCAATTTGCTATTCAAAGTATTCACCTAACACACTTACACATAATCGTTGTCTCTTAATGACAACACTTGATGCTGAATTAATTAGTACAGCCCTTAATGTGTCACATGTTGTTATGGTCACTTCTTTCAGCAAATAATAATCGTTGTTCTTAATCAGTGTTATTATGTGTTATTAAGTACATACTTAATGAATGCAACTTGAGTGCACTACTGTGAAGTATTAGTTTAGATTGCTAAGTACACTGTATTGGCTGTGTAACCATTGGACGTTTTTTTTGCTCTATACTTCATAGAAGTAGTGCACTTAGTTCGCTTCCTTTTACAGTGAAAGCGTATGGAATTAAATTTGTGTTCGAGGGAGTATTGAACGTTATTTTTCAAGAAACTCACATAAATATAGGATGAGAAAAAAGAAAAACACTCTGAAACTGAAAAAACAGTGAACACAGTGGCACCACTTTAACATGGTCTTCAAATAAACAGAATTCTTTGTTTAACAGCTTCCTTTCTATTAATCGTGGTTTACGAACACGCAACAAGAATGTTCGCTTACGCTCCGCAAGTTTATGTTCACTATTCTGGCACAAATCTCATGTGTGGCTTGGGCTTAACAGCAATTAACTCTCATTGGCTAATGAGATTTGGATTGACAGCTCGAGTGTCCAGCTGAGGAGGATGATGATGATGATGATGATGATGATGATGACAGTGACAATGACGCCACTCCGTGCTGCTCCTTATAGTCAGAAATTGAGTAAATTGCTGTTAAGCCCGCCCACACGTGAGATTTGTGCCTGAATGGTGAACATAAACTTGCTAAGCGTAAATGAAAAAAATTCATAAACCATGATTAGTGAAAATGAAGCTTAGCAACTGTTAGCAAAGACTTCTGTTTATTTACATATTTGTCACGGAGTTCACTGTTTTCAGTGTTTTTCTTCTTTCTCACTGTAAATCTCTGCTCATTTCTAGAAAATTTGCGTTCGATAATTTTTGGCACAAATTTAATTTCATAAATGCTAGCCCTAGATTTGAGGAGAGAAACTTACAATTTTGCTTAGTTCATGCATAATTCATATTATACCACAGCTCTGTTGAATTCCCCATTATGATTGGTCAGAAGGTGTTTCTAATTATCTACACGACTTAGAAAGGTGTTCTGACTGCAAGGCAAATGACAGGGTCAAATAAATATGCTCAGACATTATCACATATAATGACAGCATAGGGTTACGTTTCCTCTGAGGAGACATTTGTTTAGCATGTTTGGAAGGAGTCTCCAGTGTCAACACTTTGTAATAGTCAGAGTTAAAATTGTAACCTTTCAGTTTTTCTGACACGGAAAGTCTTAAGGACGGAGGGCTTTTCAGTTTCTTAGAAACGTGACAAACTGCTTTGTCTTATTAACTTCAAGTGAGAGTGGAAAAAACCTCGGTGAGGGAATATAATGAAATGTAAGTGACAGAATGTCAATTATAACAGGAAATTGTTTTGCTCCGCGACATAACTAATAAACATAACTGTACAATATCAATTTCAAAAATGTTAGAGCTACCAAATTGCTGCGGTTTAAGAGAAATGATACAGTATGCGTATTTAAAAAAAATTTATGATATTTAGCTGAGTTTAAGGGGGAAATTATACCGCATGAAGAATTGCTCAGGCTTTTTATTTATTTTTTATTTTTTTTATACATACATAATTAGGTAGTTAATCATTTATTGTTAACAAAAAGTTTAATGTAGGTAGTTAACTTGTCAAATTTATATGTACATAATTATAATGCATTAATTAATTATGTTCATAATTAAGTACACAGATAAATATACAGTAGACTTCAGTTTAAGTCCACTAAGACCTGAATAATCACTCATTTTAGTCTAAAACAGAAAGATCAGGCTTTGTGCAGTACTGTACTGAAGGCCTGTGATTGAATTATGGTGCATCCCCTGCGACTAAGCACCTATAATTACACCGTAATTCAAGATTACATTATTAACCGGCAGGTTTTATTACCACGCATCCCCCTGTAACCTGACCTCGGCTAATACATCCTTATCAAAAACGAAAATTATTTAAAAAGTAAAAGTGCCCTCATTGTTCTCTGCAGTATGATCTCCACTAATGGGAGGGGATCTAATTGTGATCTTATCCGAGGACGTGGGGAATGATTGTTAATAGGTAACTGTGGCTAGTTTACGATAAGCTAATGAGAGAGAAGGCCTAAAGCCGAGCACGCAAGCAAAATTCCACACAGCTGTGGCGAATTCGTATCATTGTGTAAGGAAATATATTCCACCGCTCTCATTTCCCCTAGAAACGTTTGAGCGCTTCGCCACCATTCTCTTTCGTCTCTCTTTTTCTTTCTCTAAAAACACACACACACACAAAAAAAAAAATGGAAACCGGTAAAGAAAATGATGCAGAAGATCTTTATGAAGATGAAATATAAATTAATATTCTGTAATGTGATGTGATGGGATAGCTATTCTTCACCCACATAGTTAAAACATAGAAGTATTCATAGACACATTTGTCTATTTTCACTTCGATTAACAGTATTCTACATTACTCGCAGTGCCTGTTGACTACCTGCTGATAGTAATGTCAGTTTGATAAACCTAAGGAGAGTGATGTAGCAGTGCTTTAGTCCGAACATCTGTTCAGCTTTCTTGCCTACTCATTTGTGCTCAAACAGATCAGCTTCCAAATTGGACCACCAACATCTAACCAATCGGGACAAGAAGGGTTGAACTGTTCTGTCGATTCAGAAAGCATTCAGAATTTAGCATTGTGAGATTTATGAGACTCAGTCAGTGGAGTAGGAGTGACTGGGTATAATGGCATTGTAGAGTCTGATGGCTGATAGCACAAAAGAACCCCCCAGACATTTTGAGGTGGCTGGATGAAGAAGTTCCTGAACCTCCTCTGTTCAGCATACAGAGTAGTGTTGGGTCCGAGTCGACACCAAGTCTTTAACCGAGTCCAAATCCAAGTCCGAGTCCAATAGGGGCCGAGTTGGATTTAAGTCCCAGTCCTTAATGGCCGAGTCCAGAAAGTAATTCAATTCAACAATCAAATTAAATCTCAATACTGAGCTGTTAAAGTAATATTTTAACCTTCGCAAACCAATGGCAACATAAATGTAACCCAAAAAATCACTTTTTACCACATCTTGCCATTGCCATTTAATATTTTTATTTCGTGTCATCAGCACCTCAACGTGATTCCTTTCAAAAAACGGTTTCAAAGAAAAACAGGGATACAGATGTATATGTAGAACTTTTATTATATTACGAGTGTACGAAAATACAAATGAATCTGTTTTGTTATTGTATCGCACTATATTTTGTCCTCGAGTTCAAGTTAATATTTGAATGATTTGATGTCTCTCCCCCACAGTTATATAGACTGACAGAGAGAGAGAGAGAGTACAGAGTAGAGTTACATTTAGCAGCACGTCTTAACAACAAGCTTCATGCTTTGTTACTGCTTTTAATGTGTCTATGAATGACAACAAACTCAGTTCTGTAATTCAATGTAAATTGAATAAAGCAATTACATGTAAACTAAAATAGACTTCACGGTATGACATATACAATGATTTTCATTCAATTTGCCTAGGTTTTTCAGTCAAGTGAGTGAGTGAGTGATTTTCACTGTCGAATGTTGTTTGATGAACATTAATGACACAGACAGCAGCAGGTTTATTATATTGCTTTCACTTTATGACCTAATGCACAGATCCAATATACTGTACAGACACACCTCCGATTTTTTCCCCCGAACTGTTTACATAACTGATTGTGCTTGCATGAATACTTAGCCAGACCTGCATCTTGATATGACGTGGGTATTTGTTTGACCGTCCGAGCATAATAAGCCACTGAAAAGAACTCAATTCAGTACTTGAATGATGAGGGGGCTTTCTGTGTACATCAAGTGTGGCAGGGAGACATTAATTAATTTCTTGTTATCTTCATTTTATGCTGACATCACACCCTGCAAAAACTCATTTCCTCCACCACCAAGCTCCACCACCCCTGCAACCCCATCTGCAACCCCATGTATACAGTATCTCACAAAAGTAAGTACACCCCTGACATTTGTGTAAATATTTGATTGTATCTTTTCATGTGACGACACTGAAGAAATGACACTTTGCTACAATGTAAAGTAGTGAGTGTACAGCTTGTGTAACAGTGTCAATTTGCTGTCCGCTCAAAATAACTCACACACAGACATTAATGTCTAAACCGCTGGCAACAAAAGTGAGTACACCCCTAAGTGAAAATGTCCAAATTGGGCCCAATTAGCCATTTTCTTGACTTGTTAGTGTTAGAAGGTCTCAGGTGTGAATGGGGAGCAGGTGTGTTACATTTGGTGTCATCGCTCTCACACTCCCTCATACTGGTCACTGGAAGTTCAACATGGCACCTCATGGCAAAGAACTCTCTGAGGATCTGAAAAATAAGAATTGTTGCTCTACATAAAGATGGTCTAGGCTATAAGAAGATTGCCAAGACCCTGACACTGAGCTGCAGCACGGTGGCCAAGACCATACAGCGGTTTAACAGGACAGGTTCCACTCAGAACAGGCCTCGCCATGGTCGAACAAAGAAATTGAGTGCACGTGCTCAGTATCATATCCAGAGGTTGTCTTTGGGAAATAGACGTATGAGTGCTGCCAGTATTGCTGCAGAGGTTGAAGTGGTGGGGGTTCAGCCTGTCACTGCTCAGACCATACGCCACACACTGCATCAAATTGGTCTGCATGGCTGTCGTCCCAGAAGGAAGACTACTCTAAAGAAGAAGGAAGCCTCCGATGAGACCAAGATAAACTTATTTGGTTCAGATGGTGTCAAGCATGTGTGGTGGCAACCAGGTGAGGAGTACAAAGACAAGTGTGTCTTGCCTACAGTCAAGCATGGTGGTGGGAGTGTCATGGTCTGGGGCTGCATGAGTGCTGCAGAGCTATAGTTCATCGAGGGAACCATGAATGCCAACATGTATTGTGACATACTGAAGCAGAGCATGAGAGACTGGGCCGCAAGGCAGTATTCCAGCATGATAACGACCCCAAACACACCACCAAGACGACCACTGCCTTGCTAAAGAAGCTGAGGGTGAAGGCGATGGACTAAACCCTATTGAGCATCTGTGGGGCATCCTCAAATGGAAGGTGGAGGAGCACAGGGTCTCTAACATCCACCAGCTCCGTGATGTCATCATGGAGGAGTGGAAGAGGACTCCTGAGGAAACCTGTGAAGCTCTGGTGAACTCCATGCTCAAGAGGGTTAAGGCAGTGCTGGAAAATAATGGTGGCCACACAAAATATTGACACTTTGGGCCCAATTTGGACCTTTTCACTTAGGGGTGTACTCACTTTTGTTGCCAGTGGTTTAGACATTAATGGCTATATAATATATATACATTAATGGCTATATATATATATATATATACACACACACACATACACACACTAAGTTTTAAGTATGTTGTTGGCAGCCTCAATGCTAACAGCTAAATGCTCATTTTGTCATGTTTTTATTCTATTATATAGGACATCGTGTAGGACATCAATAGTTAGCTATCCAGCTACTTTAAATAATTTTAGCTATGCTTATGAACAAATGACACCTGTTAAACTCACCTACATGAAGCAGATGTAGTCTGGGGTTCAAAAAAGTTTGAATTTGTATTTTTATTTATTTTTGGATATACTACAGCAGTACACTGAAGTGATGGATGAACTGAAGAGAAAGAGGTCGACTTTAGAGCCCACCTACAGATTGATAGGTCTAGCTAGCTGAAAGAGAGACCAATCAGGATACACACTCTGTCACTCTCTTGCTCTTGTCACTCGCTCTCTGCTCCTACTGGTCTCTCACTCATTTTAAAAGAAATTGATTTCCGGGATACTGCATATAATTTGTGGCTGTCAGGGAGCCACTTTCATTCCGGAGAATCCCGGAACTCCCAGGAGAGGTGGGATGTCTGTTTACGTAGTTATTTATTTATTTTATCTTTCTTTTCATGTTACACATGAGGCGAAATTGAATGTAGTTGGAAAAAATAATCAGTCCAAAATGTCCGAGTAAATGTCAAGTTCGAGTACGTATTTACCCGAATGCGTGACAAGTCCAAGTTCGTTCATAATTGGACTCAAGTCTGAGTCTGGGATCTAATGCAGAGGATGAGAAGGCTTGTCCATGATAACTTTCAGCTTCCCTCTCATCCTCTTCTCAATCACTTCCGCCACACCATCCAGTTCCATCCCCAGCACAGAGCTGGCCTTCCTCACCAACCTGTTTGTTGGCACCACAAATCCCAGCCCACCACAGCAAAGAAGATAACACTGGGCACCACAGACTGGTACAACCTCGACAAACAATGTAGTCCCTAGAAGCCTAGCCGCTGCTTCAGAAGAAACACTGAAACAAGAGGCTGCAAATATAGTTTTGAAACAACTAGCTTTAGCTTATTTCTGCCTAAAACCTTAACAATAGTTAAGTCTACTTAAAGTCTCTCTTTTAAAAGTCTCTCCTTTAAAATAGTTAAAGTTTCTCCTTTAAAAGGCGATCAGAATATCTGGGAAACCCTTTCACCTAGTGAAATTCTGACATTTTTTTCTATATATAGTTCTGAACACTACCACAAGTTCAAATGCAGATGAGGTTACTGCATTTTAAACTGCATTTAAAGATTGAATTCTGACTGTGGCATGGGCGCACTGGACATTTTGACAGCTGATATCTGATTACAACCTGAATTGATTCTGCTTATGTCCTTTTCATTATGGCATGTAGCTCCACAACAGCGTGATCAAAGTGTGACATACGGTGAACGTCACGCTTGGATCAAGTTGTTGTGTAGCTACACGCCATTGTGAAACGGACATAAGCAGAATCAATTGCAAGCTTTGAGACGTCCTTATGCAGATTGACTGAAAGACATTTCACCCCGCAACATTTTGTTGAAAAATATGTACTGTGCAAAAGTTTTAGACACCCAATTTTTTTAACTACAAACTTTGTAATCGATTTTTATTTTACGACTTCTACATTATCGTGTTAGTACAAAAAAACATTTTAGATTCCCAAACATTAGTTTTCTAGCACAAAAGTTAATTTTCCAGAAAAATGTTTGTATGTCAGTAAAGAAAGCAGCGTAACGTTTGGGAAATAAGTATTGAACGCATCAACATTTTTTTTTAGTAAATATATTTTCAATGAGGCTATTTACATGAAATTTTCACCAGACGTTGGTAGTAACTCAAGAAATCCACACAAATAAAGAAATCCAAACATTAAAGTCCATAAATGAAGTTATGTACTTAAACGAGCTTCGACATGCCTTTTCTTTAGTAATAGTGTCTTGCGGGGTGAGTGTGCATAGAGGCCATGGTGGTGGAGTGGATTGTCTATTGTTTTCTCTGTGATGATGGTACCTGCTGCCTCCAAGTGTTTCTGGAGCTCTTTCTGAGTGGTCCTTGGCTCATGGGCTACTCTTCTGACTATTCTTCTGACTCCCTGATCAGAAATCTTGAGAGAAGCAATATTCACTACTGTTTATTTTTCTTTTTTATTAAATGTAGAAACATTTCATTTCATTACATTTGATTTCATTTGAAGGCATCTTTGTTCTATAGCATCTCTATGCGTGTGCCTAAAACATTGGCACAGTGCAGTATATGTATGGTTTATTAAATTCAAGATATAAAACTAGTATGTTATAGGCATTTTTTTTTGTTAAACCTAGATTTTCCAGAATCCACCACAGCAACATCTGACACGTTTTCCCAAACTGCTATACATATTTTTCATTAACATGAACAAGTGCCGCTCATTTGGCATGTCAATTGATTAATAACGAATTTATTTATAAAGAATTTGCATATTCACATTTATCTTATAAATCAGATCCAACAGATAACAAGTGTCACCTTAATCAGGATCATAGATTTCTTCATGCCAGGGTTTCACAAAATCAGCATTTTAAATTACACAGTACTAACAGAAGCGGTGACAGGGTCAATGTTCAAAGTAATAAGCGTTTGTGACGGCTAAAGACAGTTAGCATGACAGTTCTCTATTCATTCATCCAGCTTCTATTTTACCCAACAACAAAAGGTCAGTTCTGATTATCAGGTCAATGAGTATAAACCAAATGAAATGCATATTGGTGATGATTTATTTGTTGGATTTTTATTAGAATTGAAAGGGCTTTTATTTTATTTTTTTTTATTTTTTTTACAGTTATGTCCCAAGCTCACAGTGGATCATCAGTAAGGGAACGCAGACGATATTCTCTGACAGCTATGCAAAGAAAATGTAATTAGATATTTATGTATTTAGAGCTTACATAATGCACGACTTCATTTAATTGCTAGGGAGGAAATGCAGTTGAAACTGTCGCTTGTTTGCAGTTGAAGCATGTATGGCACACTTCCAAGAGGATTGCAGCTCCTCAGTGATGCCGGCGTTCTGCGCAGCTTCCAGCCCACAAAGTACGAGTTTTATGTCTAACTCTGTCTGTCCTACCTGCTTTGTACCTTTGTGTTCTGCACTGCTGGTGAACTTGTGCAACCGTGTGCATGTGACTATAGGATGGTGGCGAGAAGCACGCTGTTGCGCCTTTTTTTTCAGCCACTCCAGCAAGGAAGACAGGGAGCGGTGTTATGCAATTAGCAATTACACGTCCGCATATTACTGTCTTTCTGCCATATGCTTTTATTTATAAATGCAGGCCTGTCCTCCTACGGTCCCCTGCTGGGAGCACAGGCAGAGACGGAGCAATGAGTGGCTCGCAGCCAGCTGGTGAGAACTGTGCCAGAGTGAACGGACACACTCTCCCTCCCTCTCTCTAGCCCTCTCCCTCTCTCTTCCTCAATGCCTGTTTCTCTGGGTTTCTTTCACTGTTTCTCCCTGCCTCTATCGCTTTCTTTTGCTCTACTTACTACTCTCTGTCTCTCTCCCTCCTTCACTTGTCTCTTTTTCACTCTCTCTCTCTCTCTCTCTCACACAGGCTCTCTGTGATGTACAAAAAGTATCCATCTTCCTAAATGTTTTTATCCTAGTCAGAGTTGCACTGGTTCCCTATCCCAAGAACCGTGTGAGGTGGGAGCACAGCTCTAATGGGACAATACAAACATTCATTGCACAACACAAACATTCACACCTAGGGGCAATTTATAATATCCAGTTAGTCTACTGGAATGTTTTTGGGAGGTGGGAAGAAACTGGAGAACCAGAGGAAACTCAGGGGGAGGACATGAAAAACATAGTAATCCAAGCTCAAGATTGAAACAGGAACCCTGGGGGCCAATGCTACCAACTGCACCACCATGCTACCGTCTTTCTAAGTAATGCTAAAATGTTGCAGAAAAGGCAATGTATTCTATCTATACAGCATATACACTCACTGATCACTAAATTAGGAACAACTGCTCATCCAGGCAATTATCAGCTAATCATTTGGCAGCAGCACAATACATCAAATCATGTAGATACAGGTCAAGAGCTTCACTCAATGTTTACATCGAATGTCAGAACGGGGAATAAATGTTATCTCAGTGACCTTGACCATAGCATGGATCCACTCCTGTCAGTCAAGAACAAGAAGCTCATGCTACACTGGGCACAGGATCACCAAATCTGGACAGGTGATGATTTGATTACATCACCTGGTCTGATGAATCTTGATTGTTGCTGCAACATGCAGATGGTAGGGTCAGAATTTGAACATGAAGAACATGAAGCCACGTACCCAACCTGCCTCAAGTCAACAGTTCAGGCTGGTGGTGGTAGAGTAATGTTGTGGGGAATGTTTTCTTGGTACACATTGGGAGATTAATACCAATCAAGCCTCGTTTGAATGCAATAGTCGATCTGTGCATTGTATCTAACCATGTGCATCCCTTTATGGTCACAATTTACGCACATTATAATGGCTAATTCAAGCATAATAATGTGCCATGTCACAAGGCACAGGTTGTCATCAACTGGATCCTATTAACATGAGTTCAGCGTGCATCAGTTGCCTCCCTTTTAACCAGATATGAATCCAATAGGCATCTTTGGGGTAGAACGGGTAATTCCCAGCCTGAATCTGCAGCAGACAAATCTGAGTGATTGCTGTTTGTAATGCGATCATTGACCAGAATCTCAAATTAATATTTCCAGCACTTTATGGAATCCATGACACAAACAATCGAGGTTGGTCTGCGAGCAAAGCGCATCCAGTATCAGTATGGTGTATCAGTCTGGTGTTCCTAATAAAGTGTATATTAAAGGTATAATCTAAGATTTTGTGCTAAAAGTTAACTCCATTCAAAGCCACACCGGAAATCCAGAGCTAAACTCCTAAAAGCTAGTGCGACAGTTGGAACTTAATTAATTGAATTGAAGAGTCAACTTGATTGACAGACATGTCAAGACAACTCTATGTCCTGACTGGTTGGAGAGTGATGGTCTACATTGTTTGTTTAATAAAACCTGAGGTGACACAGAGACTAGATTCTGAGACCACTTTGAACAGGGATCTTCTAATTTTGTATTTTGACATCATAAATTGACCACAGCAGCTGGTCTTGGAAAGGCAGATATGAACCCATACAGCTCTTTGATTGTCACTAAAAGCATCAGAATAATCAGACCTTTGACCTTCACAATAATTACGTTACTGGCCTCTGGAACTGAGGAAACAACGATTGAACGTGTGTGTTTGAGCATGAGTTGAGTGAGTGAAAGAAATGCTAGAAAGAGAGAGAGAGAGAGAGAGAGAGAGAGAGAGAGAGAGAGAGAGAGAGAGAGAGGAGAAAGAAGCAAAAATGACAGTTTGTGCTGGTTTGGTGTTTGAGCTATTAAACATTTTTGGGGGGCTGAAAATAATTACAGTGTTTGCGGTAATGGCACAAACTGAGTACAAATGAACAGTGCCAATTTGGAGCGATTTGAGCGATAAGGGGTGGGGAGTGACGTCACACAGCCAAAAAAAAAAATGATGTCTAATACCTCAACCACCAAATCAGCACAAACGTTCCTTTTTTGCAGCACAAATCAGCACAAACGTAGCCCGAACAAACGCCATAGTTTTGGTGATTATTTAATTTGATGGGGTGCCAACTTCACAGAGATCCACAAGCAAGCTGGATAAATCAACAAAGCTGTGCCTCTGAGGATTGATTGCTGAGAACCTGTTGCAAAAAAGAGAGAAATCTGAGTCTAATGGGGAAAATAAATATTAACAGTATTTTAGTTCGCATAACACACAGAAGCAAGAGACGAGGCCATTTATTTTTGTCTTGTTACTGCTAGCAACAGTTAGCATAGCAAAATTAGCCTTAGTCAAATTATCAGGAATTGAAGTTGTTAGATAGTTTTTTAAACCGTATTCAAATTGTAATTATTTAAAGGGTTTACTATATTCAATTCATTCAAATAGCGTATAAATGAGCATATCATCGTATGCAGGCACCCATAGAGCTAACATTAGCAGTAGGGTTACACTGTGGAACGTGAGAACGGAGTTGCTTTATTAAGCAAAGAAAGTAATAAGGACGTGACGTGACACATTCATTTTATCATAAACTTTAATGTTTGTGATTAATTTATTATTGTACCTGCATTAAGAAGAATGCAGATGATGTAATGATGTCGTGTAACGAAGGCGAAGGTGGATGCAAGTGCAGATTTGAACTTGATCAAAACAAACAAACAAACAATCCAAACACTGTCGACTTAGACACACAAAAACATGAGGCAATAACTCGAGGCAGAAAGAAAAAGGACTAAGGAACCTAACAAGCCATATGACAGCAATGTAAGACAAAAGCTAGACAAAGTGTGTTGTGCAAGATGTAACTTAAATACAAGTGCTCGTAAAACCAAAACATGAATCAGGGTGAACCCTCATGTGATGTGATCTGGTGAGGTGCAGTGGTCTCATAGTCCTGCACCGAAGTTGGCATAACCGTGACAAATGACGTGGCAAGAAGAACCTAAATGAATGTCATGACCAAAAATGACATTGTTATCTTTACAAGCTCACTTGCTCTAACGGAATAAATGTAGGATGTTACTGCCGGCTATATGTCGGAGTCATGCTGTTTTAGAAAATAAATCAACACAATTAAACTGAGAAGCATCCTAACAATAACTTGTTATTTTTCATTATTAAATAACACAACTCAGGTTACATTAAATGATGTGTAACGTCTGCTAAACTAAAGTATCGGTGAATGATGTAATGATTATTTAACATTCAGGGACAATGTCTCAGGTGTCAGTGCTTTGTAATAGTCTGTAAGTTTTCTACCAGTCTACCAGGACAGAGTATTTTGCGCTTTGTGGTTTCTCTGCAGCATGACAAGCTGTTTATAGCTGCTATAATGTATGTGATACAAGGAAGCAGCTTGACCTGCGGCTGTTGTGTAACATTACCTTTAACCTCGAACTGAGAAAAGCTGTTGAGTATAGCAAGTATGAGCTGTTATTTATTATTAAAGTAAAAAGCGGTATAAAAGGAAGAAAACACTTCTGGATGTACAGTACTTTGGGTTGAAAACAGTAACTTCACTTCACGCTATCACATTGCTCATTATTTTCGTGTATTTCTGTTGTATTATTTCTTATTTAATCATTACCTTCTGACCAATCTCAAACTAAGACTCAAGCAATGGTATATGGACTTATGGTGTTGCGGCCAATGGGAATATTATATTGCTCTACCCTACGTTCTTCTGTAAAGCTAAATCCAGTCGCTGAATTCATCCTGCAAGAGAGTTTGACTGGGCCCAACCCATTCTCCAACACATTTTCATAACTACATCTTTCTTAAATAAGTGTTGTGTGCAACAACTATTGGCACTCCTTGAGAATAATTGGCGCTTATTGAGAAAAACATATTAGAAGTATATTCCCATTGATATTTAAAATTTGTTTAGTACACCTGGGTGACTAGGAACAGGAAATTGTTCCACTTTGACTTCCTTTTTCACAGGCATATAAATATGAGATAACACATAGGCTAAATTTCCTTTGTCATGCATAACAATGGGATAGGCCAAGGAATATAGCTGTGATGTGCGGCAAAAGGTTGTTGAGCTTCACAAAATGGGAAGTGGCTATAAGAAAATAGCACAAATATTGAAAATGCCCATTTCCACCATCAGGGTAATAATTAAGACATTCCAGTCAACTGGAAATGTTATAAATCAAGCTGGAATTGGACGTGTGTCTACATTGTCTTAATGCACCATGAAGAGGATGGTCCGAGTGGGCAAAAACTCTCCAAGGATCATAGCTGAAAAATTGCAGAAGTTAGGGTCAGAACATCTCCAAAACTACAGTCTGAAGTCACCTACATCACCAGAAGTTGTTTGGAAGGGTTTCAAGAAGAAGAAAAAAAAAAAACCTTTACTCTCATCCATAAACAAACTCAAGCATCTTCAGTTTGCTAGACACTACTGGAACTTCAAATGGGATCGGGTTCTATGGTCAGAAGAAACCAAAATTGAGCTTCATGGCAATAAACACCAGAGGTGGTTTTGCGCACACACACATAGAGAGGTAGCCATATGGAAAAGTACCTGATGCCCACGGTTAAATATGTTGGTGGCACGGACAAGAAACGCGGCCAGTAATCCGAGCGTTTCCCGATAAGGTGCTCTCCTGCTACTTCCATGGTTTTCGTATCATGATGTCTCCCCTGTCTTCCTTCTGCATCCATGTTTAGGCGACGTATTCTGTCACCTCACGAGACGTAAGTGCAGTTAACGGTTTTATTAAATGTTTTGGGGATGTTTTTGCCAGAGGACTTGAACATTTTTTAGGATACATGGCATCATGGACTCTAGCAAATATCAACAGATATTAAAGGAAATCTGGTTGTCTGGTTTTTGTGTGGGGATCAGTATTCGTTCCATGAGATTTTAGACTCATGTCAAATCTAATTAATGGCCCCTGGTATAAATTATAACGATCACATCTTTAACCTTTCTCTGTGAACTTGAGATATTTCACCTCCTGTGCCTGCCATAACAATCCCCACCTCTCTTCCTTCTTTACACTGCTTCCATTTGTCCTTTCTCCTCTCAGGAACAGAAAGAGAGGAAAAGAGCCACTGCCCTCCATTGCATGGTGTGTAGAAGGTTGCATGTGTGTGTGTGTGTGTGTGTGTGTGTGTGTGTGTGTGTGTGAGAGAGAGAGAGAGAGAGAGATATGCATTCTGTTTACAGATTTTAACAAAATGTTGCTGGATGGTGCATTGTGAATGAAAATTGTGTGTGTGTGTGTGTGTGTGTGTGTGTGTGTGTGTGTGTGCGTGTGTGTGTGATTTTCTGACTGTACACGACTTCATATTTCATAGCGACACATTTTTCACTACTCCTTTGCAGATTTCCATTTATGAACAACGCGTTTTGTTGAAACGTTCAAGCCATTTTCAGCCATTTCTACCGTGAAGTGCTGCACTTCCTGCATATGAATATACAGTAGTACACACACATACATTAATATGTAGCTCTCCTGAATACATATGCTGGGTTAATTAGAAAGAGGTGCTTTTCCTCTCCCAGCTCTGTCAACATTACCTCATCGCTCCCCCCATTGCACTCGTGTGGGAACCATGGCCCTCTCTCCATGTAATAAAAGCAGGGATGCATTCCGTAACAAAGGGGTCGGAGGGGGTCCTAATTCCCAGGCAACGATATAAATCGTGCCACTGACGAAGGCAGAGGAGGAAGAGGACGGCAGCCTCCCCTTGTCTGAAGAGTGAGAGAAAAGGGAGGGAAAAAAATCGAAAGGGAGAAAAATGACTGAAAAGTCATGAAAGGGCATGGAGAATTCAGAGCGCACAAGGGCAGGGGGCTTTTTTTTTTGTTGTTGTTACAGAGAGAGTGGCAGGGAAAGGGATGGAAGGCGAGAAAACAAAAAGAACAGGTCATCCATAGAGCTGGAGGTCAAACTGGGATGAATGGGAGGCTATGCTCAGGGTGCGGTCATTCACAAGCAAGTGAGTCAAAATTGTCCAGCAGGAGGGAGGAGGAGCACTCAGCACCAAATCTGGAGCAGAAATTCTTCTTTCTTGAGGTTTGACATGCATGGATATATGTATTTGGTATGTCCACGCATGAAGACTGTGATGGATGGAAACAAAGTGTGTGGAAAAATAAAAAGTTTTCCTCAGGAGAAAATACAAGCCCACACTGCTGCTTTATTCAGCTAACCCATGTGTGTGTGTGTGTGTGTGTGTGTGTGTGTGTGTGTGTGTGTGTGTGTGTGTGTGTGTGTGTGTGTGTGTGAGTGTTCAGATAATTGGAGCGCTGTCTTATCTAGTGGCTCTGACACAGTGGAAAGAGGGTCACAAGCAACGGAGCGGCAGTGAGAACACAAGCTCAACAGTTACCAATCATTTCAAACCCCAGCAACAAAAAGAGAGAGAGAGAGAGAGAGAGAGAGAGGGGGGCACTGAAGAAAGGCATTGTGGGCCGCCTCTCTCTGAGGGTCGTGGCTTGGCGGGGTTCAAAGGGCCGCCCTGACCTGTTACTATAGGCTGGAATAATAGAGCTTAGAGGCCAAGGCCCAGCACAATTAGAGCTATTTCACCCTCCCACACACACACACACACACACACACACACACACACACTCACACACGATCTCTTTGCCACTGACACACTAAAGCACATATATACACTCAAACTTGCATTCAACTACATACAGTACAGAACATATTCCCACAGAGGCAAAGTATAATAATTATGTGTTGAAATATCGAACTGCATTCTAATTAAAAATAAGAAGAATTGGAAATGTTATTAACACACAAAGAATAACAAATGCTGTTTTAAAGCATTTATCCAGCTCTTCTGATCATTAGCACCTATTTCTTGTCTGTACATCATTATTTACAGAATAAATCGCACCTATATTCCCCGTTGCCTTTGCAGTCCTTTCTTGGTTATTCTATGTGTGTTTTGAACCACTGCTTGGGTTTCTTATTGGTCACATAGTCACAGAAAATAAATAATAAAATAAGTAAGTGAGTAAATGAAATAAGTAAATATTGAGTAAATAAAGAAATTTGATTTATTTAGTACTTTTTTATTTATTTTTCTGACTGTGTCTGTCTGTTTACACCCCCATTCCCATCTACTACGATTGATATTCCCCTGTATTACAGTTCAATAGCCGAACTCTTAATTTTGCACTTTTAGTACGTTTTAGTAAAATAAAACCATCTTAGCAAGTGAAAATATCTTGAATATTATAAAATGTGTCTGGTATTTCTTATTATAAGATCACAATAAACCAAATATAAAATGGTTAAACCTATTTCTAGGCATTATTACTCATTTCAAGCTTGTAGGTTTCTCATTCTATTTTTTAGATAATTTTGCGTCTTTCGAGAAAGAAATTCTTAAAAGTAGCAAAATTATCCGCCAATAGAATAAGACTATAGTCTCGTCGCGAGTCGTAAGGGAGATTGGGACAGTTGCAAGTGGAGTTCACAGTTTTATTAAAGGAGACAAGGGCAGATAAATCCAAATCGTAATCCAAAGCGTAGTCAAGACAGGCAAAAGGTCAGGCGACCGGCAAACAGGCATAAACGGGGCAAAGCAGGAATCAAGGTCATGGTCACAGAAAACAGGGTCAAGACACAAAACAAGAAACATGAACTATGACGGTGAACTGGGAGCAGAAAAACCAGCACGGACTAAACGAACTAATCTAACGTGAAACTAACTATATAACTATATCTAACAAGAAACATGACTTAAATAATCTAATTAATCTTATTTAATACTCCGCGCCGTGTACTGGGAGGCACGTGGTATATAAACAAACATAATCAACGTTAAGTGTTGGCGGCTGACATCAGTCTACACACACGCTCGAACAACAGCCAATGACAGAACTGGGAGGAGACAGAACAGAAACATAACAAATGCACGTGTCCATGGTAAACAATGTCACGGTTGTCAACATACGAAGAGCGGGCGGTCGCGCACCTTGCTCGTGCACGTGCATGCCCTCATGCTCTCCAGCACGCTACCTAAAGGGGAAACCATGACATAAACACACCCCCCCAAGGGCACTTCTCTTGGGGAGCGATGAAACATCCATCTCCATTGGCGTTCCCGGCCCCCTGGGTAAAAATGTCCCCAGCTGAACCAGAGCAATATCCTCAGCAGAACAGAAAACCAAAGCGACGTCCTCAGGAGAACAGAAAAGCAGAGCGACGTGCTCAGCGGAGCAGGAAAGCAGAGTGACGTCCTCAGCGGAACAGGTAAGCAGAGCGACGTCCCTAGCGGAACAATTAAGCAGAGTGATGTTCTCAGCGGAACAGCTAAGCAGAGTGACATTCTCAGTGGACTCTGCAGGCTGAAATTGGTTGGCTGTGTCAGCGGATTTGGCCGTGAGCATAACTTGGTTGGTCATATCAGCAGACTTGAACGTGAGCAGAGCTTGGTTGTCCGTGTCAACAGACTCAGTTGTGAGCAGAACTTGGTTACCCATGTCAGTAGATTCGGGTGTGAGCGGGACTTGGTTGGTTATGTCAGCAAACTCAGTCGTGAGGGGAACTGGGTTGTTCATGTCGTCTGTGTCAAGCGTGAGCAGAACCTGGTTGTCTGTATCAGCAGACTCCGGTGTGATCAGAGCTTGATTGTTCATGACCACAACTTCAGGCATGAGCAGAACCTGGTCAGTACTGACTTCGGCACTGACCTTGGACCAGAACTTGGGCCTGGGTTGACCGTCTCATCGATCTGAGTCAGGAATTTGGTGTGAGCAGGATCTGGGTTGGCTGTCTCTTTGACGTGGGTCAAGAACTTGACGTGAGCAGGGCCTGGATTGGCCGTCTCTTCGACCTTGGTCAGGTATTTGGCATGAGCAGGGCCTGGGTTGGCCGTCTCTTCAACCTGGGATAGGAACTTGGCACGAGCAGAGCTTGGGTTGGTCGTCTCTTCTACCTGGGAAAATAACTTGGCATTACAGTGGACCTCTGAAGCTGAGACCCCCTCATGGGTCTCAGGCTAAAACTCTTGGGCTGAGGTCACCTTGTTGACCTCTGGCTAGAGCTCAGGTGCTGAGACCTCCTTGTGGGTCTAAAGTTGGTGCTCTGAGGTCACCACCTTGGCCTCTGGCTGAAGCTCGGCAGGTGAGACCACCTCATTGGTCACAGGTTCGAGCTCAGGTTCTGAGGTCGCCCTGTTGACCTCTGGCTGAAGCTCAGTGGGTGAGACCACCTCATGGGTCACCGGTTCGAGCTTGGGTTGTGAGGTCACCATGTTGACCTCTGGCTGGAGCTCAGGTACTGAGACCTACTCATGGGTCTCAACCTAGAGCTCTGAGGTCACCATGTTGGCCTCTGGCTGAAGCTCAGTGGGTGAGACCACCTCATGGGTCTCAGGTTCGAGCTTTGGTACAGAGGTTGCTATGTTGACCTCTGGCTGTAGTTCTGCAGGGGCATTTCTGTGTAGACGCTTGTGCTGATGCCAGCTGCTCTTGAAGCATTCCTTAGAGCAGAAAAATACTTCCTGGAGACCCAGCTTCTTGCAAGTGCGACATTGTAGCTGAGTCTCTTTGCCCTCAGTCATGCATCTCAGAGAAAAATCCCCCACGTTGAACGGAACCTGAAGCAAAGCTGTGGAGGCTGCCCTGTCAATCCCCTCATAATAGATGTTGAATGGCAGGTCAGCCTGGGGCATTCCATTGACTCTCCACCCCAACAAATCCAGACCGTGTAGCTGCCCTGGCTGCATGAACTCCTCCAAAAAAAGTTTCGCAAACTGAGTGATATCATTGAGGACAGAGGACCCAGTACTCACCAGCTGCTCTGCCCAGTCACGGGTGCAAAACCTGGACACTAAGAACTCGATCCACTGTCTGTTATTAGGCTTGGGATATGCAAGGCTGTAGAAATATACCTGGCAGCTGCAGAGGAACTCCAGCGGGTAGCTCCCCAATCCCACTGTCTCTGGCGGGAGTTCGACAGCGTACCTTTGAGGGAAATGCATGGACAAGAAACGCGGCCAGTAATCCGAGCGTTTCCCGATAAGGTGCTCTCCTGCTACTTCCATGGTTTTCGTAGCGTGATGTCTCCCCTGTCTTCCTGCTGCATCCATGTTTAGGCAGAGTATTCTGTCACGTGACGAGACGTAAGTGCAGTTAGCAGTTTTATTAAAGGAGACAAAGGCAGATAAATCCAAATCGTAATCCAAAGCGTAGTCAAGACAGGCAAAGGGTCAGGCGATCGGCAAACAGGCATAAAAGGGGCAAAGCAGGAATCAAGGTCGCGGTCACAGAAATCAAGATCAAGACACAAAACAAGAAACATGAACTATGATGGTGAACAAGGAGTGGAAAAACCAGCGCGGACTAAACGAACTAATCTAACGTGAAACTAATTACATAACTATATCTAAGAAGGAACATGTCTTAACTAATCTAATGAATCTTAACTAATACTCCGCGCCGTGTACTTGGAGGCACGTGGTATATATACAAACATAATCAACGTTAAGTGCTGGCAGGTGACAATAATCTACACACACGCTCGAACAGCAGTCAATGACAGAACCAGGAGGAGACAGAACAGAAACATAACAAATGCACGTGCCCATGGTAAACAATGTCATAGTTGTCAACATACGAAGAGCGGGGGCTCGCACACCTTGCGCGTTCACACGCGCTCCAGCGCGCTGCGTAAAGGGGAAACCGTGACAACTATTTAATGCTTGAAATGAGTACAAATGGTTTGAAATAGATTTATTAATCTTTTATTTGGTTTATTGTGCTCTTATACCTTAAAATATAAATAATTTTCTTTTTTTTAAGGATAAATCTGACTATATTCAATATTTCCACTTGCTAAGATCAGAGCATGTTGGTTTATCTCAGCAAAGGTCTTGAACAGTTATACACTGTACCTGTGAGGTCCCAGTTTAAAAAACAAAAGACCTTAATGAACAAGAATGGAGAGTAACCCATTTATTTACATTTGTTTGTTTGCTTGTTTGTTTTGCCACTCAACCCATGCCCAATTGTTTGTCTCAAAAGACAGTTGAAATCTCTATTATTATTATTATTATTATTATTATTATTATTATTATTATTATTATTATTATTGTTATTATTATTATTATTATTATTATTGTTATTATTATTATTATTATTATTATTATGGGATTGCGATGGCTTAGTAGCTAGCACATTTGATTCGCATCTCCAGGGTTGAGGGTTCGAATCCTTCGTTTACCCTGTGTGCCTGCAGCTTGCATGTTCCCCCTGTGTTTCGAGGGTTTCCTCCAGGTACTCTGGTTTCCTCCCCCAGTCCAAAGACATGCACTGTAGGCTGATTGGCATTCCCAGCTTTTTCATGGTGTGTGAATGGGTGTGCGATTGTGCCCTGTAATGGGTTGGCACGCCATCCAGGGTGTCCCCCACCTTGTGTCCCAAGTTCCCCTTGTGACCCTGTGTAGGAAAAATGGGATGGATGCGGTTTTTTCGGCTTGTTTGGGGTTTTTTTTTGTTCTCTTTTTCTCCAAACTCCGCCCCATTACCTATTTTAAAAGACAGCTAAAATCTCTATTATGATTAGTATTTTTTATTGTTGTTATATTGCTGTTGTTGTTGTTGTTGTTGCATTTTTATTTATTTATTTATTTGTTTACTTCTACTAGAGAGCAGGGCTTCGTTTTGCTCCCAGCAGCTCTCGTGGTCACTGATTCTATGGAATGCAATTAGGAAGCCTAAATGAACTGGTAATGGAGAACCTGGTCTCCAAATCGGGGTTGCTGTAGCAACAGCAGCTCGCGGCACCACATACGGTAGTTTTGTCACTTTATCTGCAAAATGCACAATCGGGCTCGAAATCAGCGGTCTGGTGGGAGAGAAACAGCTGTGCATTTTCTTTTCCTCTCACTCTCGGTCTGCGCCTCTCTCTTTCTCTCTATATGTATATCTTTCTCTCCAAATATTATTGTTCCTGACCTTGCAAAGCATCTCCGCTTACCCTTAGTAAAGGATGTGTGCGAGTGTGTGCTGGAATAAAGGCACATGGAACAGAGTCAACTCAGAGGCAGAGGAGGTTATGAGTGTGTGTGGGTGTTCCTCTGGTCGTGTTTGAAGCAGCCATCAGAAAGAATCTGAACTTTCTCTGAGATACAGAACCCCTGTGTGGAAACATCACATCTACAGCAAGGTACCAGGGTTGAACTCGAAATCCATGTACTTGGCTAGAACTAAACTAATCTTTGTATATACTAGACAGAAGTAGCTACTGCATAACGTTCAAGGTTGCCATCTTTGCTGCTGGACCTGAGTGGAAAAGCCAGGAGTCATGTTTGCATTGCAAATGACTGATAATTCTTTAAAGTGCTGACTTCAGATGGTTGTGTTTCTTGTCCCGGCTGCTCCGTCACATTTACAGATGAGTCTAATGTCTTACAGATTTACTCAGATGCACCACACGCGCAGTTCTCGGAGGTGAAAATGACTTGAGTGGAGACAGAACGCTGTGGGCTGCGGGCGGCTGTGATTGCTCTGACCTGTAGGGTGACCTGTGGAGCGCACGATTGCTTTGCGCTGTGGGATCTTCATCCAGACCAGCAGTCGCTTAGGCGAAAGCAAGTACACGCACAATGCGAACCGAGCGTGCAGGTGGCGAATGAAGCAACAACTGTAACATTGCCAAGATATTATCGGGTATCCAGCATGCACAGCTTATGGCACACATATGTTCTGCAAGATTTCCTCCAGATCGACTGGTTGCATGACTCAGGGAAAGAGTTTTAGCTCCTAATGTATGCCCTCTAACTACCTGGCAAAAGAGGTAAATATGTCTAATAAAACACATATGTCTCGCGGAAACTTCATTCCTTCCTTTTGTGATTCCCCCAAGCAAAAATGGTTCGGGTGATGGGTGAGCAGGATGCTAAAAAACATTCATTTTGTTGCTAGTAATAAAAAGTATACAGTATAGAAATGTTCGATTTAATGGTAGGTGAAGAAAATATGGCATTTGTTACCTGATTTCTGTTGCCCGATTCTTATCAAGTGTCAGCCAACAGACTGCTGCCCATGGATTTAAAAAAAAATAAATAAAATAAAAAAAAAATGGGGGGAGCGTATGTGCTAAATTTCACGCTCTTAACTGGGCTGTGCTTCAAAGACAAATTGTTGAAGTTAAAAAAAAAAAAAAGCGTATGTGAAAATAACACCTGTTATTGGCGTGAGAGTGAGTGTGTGCCAAGTTCCTGTTGACTAACAGAAGCTGCCAGGGCTCAGGGAATGCACGGGGTGCAGGTTTCCTCATTCTGAATTAGCGGTACTCCAGACCGCGTAACCAGCAGTGCCCGTACAATCCGGCCAAATCTGCTGTTTACACCGGGCCTTCTTACTGTAACGTGGCTTGTTTAATGGAGGAAAAGAATGGGATACGTGTCCAGAACGGCTTCTGGTCCTTGGCATTCGTCCCTGGCTCTCAGATAGCTGTAGCGATGGCAGCAGGTGGCTGCCTACCTGCAGGTAGGAGAGGAAAAAAGAGAAGAAAAAAAAAGTATAAGATACAGAAAACAGGTTCTGTTGTGCTGCTAGAGCCAGGAGCCTCTGCCAAGCACTGCTGTCAGCCCGAGAAGAGTTTTAGTGAAGAGAGAGAGAGAGAGAGAGAGAGAGAGAGAGAGTGCAACTACTTCATTACCACAGTCACAGCCAAGTGTCCCAGTCCGGCCGTATCAGGAAATCCAGTTCTGTATTTCATGCTGTCGTTTCCTGTTCAGGTTTGCATTTTAGAGGGAAAAGCAGCAACCCCTAGCTACTGGCAAATTACAATCTAGGAGATAAACTCCAGCTAGCTAGGGTCTGTCACTAAAGTAATACACATGCTGCACATAAATTTCAAGCGTATTAACGTTTCTGAATGCCCCTTAAGAACTTTGGCTTTGAAATTAGAAAAAGAGAAAGAGCACAGAGAAGGGCTAGAGAACTATCGAATTAAATTTGTGCCAAAAGTATCGAACATAACTTTTCAAGAAATATATAATTATACTACAATATACAACTTTTTTTAAAAAGAACACAAATATACAATGAGAACGAAGAAAAACACTGAAACTGAAAGCAGTGAACACGGCGGAAAAAAACTGTAAAATGGTCTTCAATGGTCTTTTAAACTTTTCTTCTTTTTTTATTTTCGTTTACGTTTGGCATCCTGGCACAAACCTCACATTGGGGTGGGGCTTAACAGCGATTTACTCTCACTGGCTACTGAGATTTGGATGGATAGCTCCCAAACCAGGAAGTAGAGTCTCCAGTGTCTTGACGTTTTGGAGATCGTTCTGGATGCAGTTCTGTGTAAACCGATAGTGTTTGTATTTTGTATTGGAAATGACTTACTCAGGTAGGCGGTAAATTAGTTCATCATTAAGATTTGAGGTTTGGGTAGTCTAATGCAACTATTTTATTCGAGATGAGCTCTCAGGAGCGGCACGGAGTGGCATCGTCATCATCGTCCTCAGATGGACACTCGAGCTGAGCTGTCGATCCACCCACGCATGGTGTTGATGCCAGAATGGCGAACATAAACTTGAGGAGCGTAAACGAAAACTTTGCAAAAGCGTAAATGAAAACTCTGGCAGCGCATTCATGAGTGAAAAGGGAAGCTTAGAAAACTGTTGACAAAGAATGCTGTTCGTTTATTTTCTTCTTTCTCGTTTTCTCATGGCGTACTTTTGTTCATTTCTTGAAAAACTTTTGGCACGAATGTAATTCCATACAAGTAAAGAATTATTTTTTTTTTTTAAATGTACCCTTGCACATTATTGAGAGTATATAAGATGAAACCACAGTTATATTTTTGTGTGTCAGCATAGGTGAACTAATCGCAGATCGGAGATAAAATCGTGAACGGGGAACTGAAGAAACGTCAAAGCACATGGGCTAGTGTACTGTTCCGATGAATCGCTCGAGCTACTCATTTGGATTTGCCGCTTTACCACATCATACTTAATTTGCGTAGTGAAAATCTCAATTCAATCTTCACGCTGTCACGCCGCCACTTGTTCGTGTAGAGTAAGACGCATATTAAGCAATTTGTTTTTTTTTTTTAAGTTGGTTTATGTTATTCTTAATAATATTCTGTACAATCATTTTGAATAATAACGTCTCTTGGGTCAATTGCAGCCACTGGTAATTAACACCTGTTGCAGAAGCACGACCACACGTCTAGATAAAATAATAAATAAATAAATAACTAAATAAATAACATAAAAACCACATACACAAACATATGACAGGTCTGAAGTGATTTACACAGGACAAGAAGGCAGATGGCAGCCAGAATCTCCCTTTCTCTCCATCTCTCAGTGCATTAGGGCAATCTTTTCCCAAGATTTAAGAATGAATCTGGTTTACTGCATGTAATTATGACTGTAATCATTTTGGATTCTGAGACAGCTGATACTGAGGAGAGAGAGGAGCATGCAGGTATTGGACAGGGGGAGAGAGAGGGAGAGAGAGAGAGAGAGAGAGTCAGAGGACACACTGTACCTTGGGAGGGAGAGAGAGTGAAGATCAGCCGTTCTTCACTTTGGCCAGGGGCTGGTAAATAATGAATGTGTGGCAGACAGAGTAGCAGTTTGAAATGTAAATGTGACCATGTGTGTGTAAGAGTGTGCGAGTGAGAGTGTGTGTGTATTTGTCGCTGTCTTGGCTGGGAATGCACTGGGAACGGAGATAGCTCAAGGGCTATAAACAGGCATAAAACAGACTATGGAAAATGACTACACACATACATATGCACAAACTCACACACACACACACACACACACACACACACACACACACACACACACACTTACAGATAAACACAAATCGACCAAATCAGCCCCTGTCTAATTAACACATGGTCTGAAATGCTTTACCCTCTTACTGTGTGGAACATCTGAAGGACAAGCTGTGACAGCGAGTGTGTCTTTTCCTGGTTATTGGATCTCCTTGTACACGTCTTCTAAAGAACACAGTGAGAGAGACATGCTAGACATTAGCATATTACATTTAGGGCTGTATTGTCACGAGCATAATGCAAAAAATAAGGTATAGGCAGGTTGTATTTTCATGACCATCTCTGCAGGCTAACCTCACAAAGAACAGCCTAATTGTAAAAAATAAATAAATAAATAAATGGGCGGAGTTATAATGTGGCGGGGGGAAACAAGTGTGTATAATACTACACGATACGATTAAATTTGACATATTATTACAATTGCAATACCTAGTGTTGCCACCTCAAGGTTTCTGTTTCAATCCCGAGCTCGAGTTACTGTCTGTGTGGAGTTTCATATGTTCTCCTCGAGTCTTCGTGGGTTTCCTCCGGGTTCTCTGGTTCCCTCCGACCTCTCAAAAACATGATGATAGGTGAATTGGTTATGTTATTAGTGTATATTATTAGAATGTGTGCACGCTGAGATGGACTGACGGCGCTTCTACATATAGAGTCTATTTAGAGTCTATTCTTGTCTCATGGATCTGCCACAACCCTGAGCAAGTTAAAGGGCTTACTAAAGATGAATGAACGAATGAATAATAGTATAGCGACATCCGTTTGTAACCACAAAACTAGTGTAGAATGAATGAAATGCGCATGCTTAGGGTTTGGGTGGAATGTCAAAAATATTGTATCATGATTCTCGAAGGTGTTCTTATTTTTTAGTTTAATATTGTAAAAAAAAAATAGTAAGAACAACATTTTAACATTAGCTGCTTTCATTAAGTTTGTAAACATTGACAGTTATGGGGGCATGGTGGCTTAGTGGTTTCTTTTGCCTCACACCTCTGGGGTTGGGGGTATGAATCCCGCCTCCGCCCTGCGTGCACGGAATTTGCATGTTTTCCCCCCATGCTTTGGGGGTTTCCTCTAGATACTCAGGTTTTCTCCCCCAGTACAAAAACATGCATTATAGGCTGATTGACATTTCCAAATTGCCTATAGTGTGTGATTGTGTATGCGATTGTGCCCTGCAATGGGTTGGCACGCTATTCAGGGTGTCCCCCCACCTCGTGGGATAGGCTCCGGTCTCCCTGAAACCTTGTGTAGGATAAGAAGTAGAGATGGATGGATGGAATAACAATTGCCCAGCCCTGGGCTCAAGTGAGAACGTTCGAAAATACGTACTTTTAGGCTTTGAAGAGGAAGTAACATTAGTACAAATTTGGTCTCAGAATTGGTTTTTGACAGTAACACTGCACCAACGGATTTCAGTTAACACAACCCCTGTTGTGCAACTCAGTGCTTGCTCATTTCTAAAAGAAAAATGTATTTTACCCAACCAAATAACCAATAAATTAGTGTTATATGAATAAATTACACTTGATTCAAAGTAGAGCCCACCAACTTTATAAAACTGACTGATAAATGAGTGTGCATGGTAGCTTTCATACTCACCAATGTTACAGGACACACACCACGGAACAATAAATTAAAGGAAGCAATGCCAGTCCTGTTATGTGTACAAGTATGTGCTTTCGGTTAGTTGCGCATGTATTTGCATATGCTTGTGTAAAGACATGTGTGTGTGTCACAGGTCTCTAAACAGGCTGGAAAAGCAGGGGGTTAACAGGTTTCCTGCGTGGAGCAGTCTGACAGCACAGTGTGGGCTCCTGAGAAATCCTGTCTCTCCTGTCGCTCCGTCACATGCTGACCCCTCCTCACGTCCATCTGGACGCCAGGACCAGCAGAATCCATGCGTCGTCACACACACATCCATGAACAATTGAGACTCAAACTGTCATCTGTCTTCCCCTCCCATCCTCCTGTTTGGCAGTTTAACCCCCAATGGAGTGCCCATCCACTGTGCCCACTTCCCCAGCCAGCTGGTATCTCTCACTCCGCTAGCATGGGCCCGGACAGGACGGGCTAAAAGGCTGGCATATGCCAAGCTTGACCTCATCACGGGACTGCAGCAAGCTGTGTCACTCCCTCTGGTCTAAAACCTATCAGGAAGATAATATGGCAAACAACAACAAGGCTTTAAACCTGACACCAGGATGTTTTATTTTTTATCATTTTCATATTCTGCAAAAATGGTAACACTTTATTCATACAGCCCATAAAACAAGGAAGAAGAAGACATGTCAAAAACAGGTCAAATTATGTTTAGCTTCGTTATCTTTCAATATGTTACAGAATGTATCAGTAGCCCACATGAATTGAATTGAGATATAGTGCATAGATGATCTACTAAACATCAATAGCTAGAACCTGGACTATTCAAATAAAGTGAAGGAAAAAAGACACAAGTGAAAAGTCTATAGTGTGGATGGTGTCAACTGGTGGGCCGTGGCCCCATTGCAGATCTAACAAAGTCGCAAGGAGTTAGGAAGTAATTATACCTCCCATCTGTGCAAATTAATATCAGTTGGGTAAATTGAGTAAATTGATGGTCTATAAAAAGGCTTTTATGTTACCAAGGTGTCACACAAGAAACATCTCATGATTGGTAAAAGCGAAGAGCTCTCCCAAGACCTTCACAGCTAGGTTGTTGCAAGACATATTGATGGAATCGGATCTAGATGTATTTCAAAACGTCTTCAAGTAAACACCATCGGGGCCATTATCTGCAAATGGAAGCAACATCACTCCGTCATCAACCGGCTACACACAGGATCTACTCACAAGATTTCTGACCAGGGAGTCAGAAGAATAATCAGAAGAGTAGCCCAAGAGCCAATGACCACTCGGAAAGAGCTCCAGAAACACTTGGAGGCAGCAGGTGCCATCGTCACAGAGAAAGCAATAGACAATGCACTCCACTGCTCACGCTCACCTCGCAAGACTCCATTACTAAAGAAAAGGCATGCCGAAGGACGTTTAACGTTTGTTACAACTCATTTGGACAAGCCTGTGAAACACTGGGAGAGTGTAGTCTGTTCAGACGAGAGCAAAATTTAACATTTGGCTTTCATACTACACACCATGTTTGGAGAAGAAATGGCACTGCACATCACCTTTAAAACACTACACCAACAGTGAAGTGTGGAGGTGAAGCATCATGGTGTGGAGCTGTTTTTCATCACATGGTACTGGAAGAATTCATATCATTGAAGGAACGATAAATTAAGCCCTTTACCGGGAGATTCTTGATGAGAATCTGCTGCCATCCACCAGGTTGATGAAGATGAGATGTGGGTGGAGCTTCCAGCAGGACAACGATCCAAAGCATACAGCAAAGGAAACTCTCAATTGGTTCCAGAGAAGAAAAAAAAATCAAGGTGTTAGAATGGCCCAGTCAGTCACCTGACTCGAATCCAATAGAACAAGATTTAAAGACAATGTTTAGAAGAATGGGACAAAATCACACCTGAATACTGCGGCTGATTAATTTCTTCATACAGGAAGCGTCTTGAAGCTGTCATTACAAACAAAGAATTCTTCACTAATTATTCAATACATTTCAGTTAGCGTGTTCAATCAATTCTGCTTTATTACATATAACTTTATTTATGGACTTTAATCTTGTGAATTCTTTATATTTGCAGATTTCTTGAGTTAATACTGACGTCTGGTGAAAATTTTATGTGAACAGCCTCATAGGAAATACATTCACTGAAAAAAATGTTGACGTGTTCAATACTTATTTCCCCCCACTGTATATATAATGAGTCTTTATTAATCAAATATACTGTACATATGCACAATTAAATTATTTTCTTCGCATAACCCAGCATGCCAGGAAGCTGGGGTCAGCCATGATACAGCACCCCTGGAGCAGAGATGGTTAAGGGCCTTGCTCAAGGGCAGCCTGGCAGTGTTGGGGCCCAAACCCCCAGCTTTCCAATCAGTAACCCAAAGCCTGGCAGTGCTGGGGCTTGAACCTACGCCTTTCCTATCAGTAACCCAGCGCCTTAACCGCCAAGCCGCCACTGCCCCCGGTATAAAGTATATAGTTTAGCGCAGATCATTTTTTTCTTTGCTTCAGATTCAAAACAGACATGGCATCTGCTCAGACGCTGTGGTGCTAGTCAACAGTGGCAATGTGAAGTGCCACAATGAAAGAAAACATAACCACTTAGTCACAATGTCACTAATGTTTAAGCTCTAGAATGTATTTGCTTACATTTTTTAGCACCTTTCATGTAACACAAAGCTCATTCAGTCAAGATACCTTTATAAGCAAGGCATTTAATGCCGCTGGACTTTCGCTAATTTGAACTGAATAGTCCTGCTATTGTATCGTACATGTATAGGATATATCATAAATATCAACAACCATAAAGTGCTTCCCCATTACATAAAATGACTTGATAGCCTGGATGATGACAGTCACTTTTCAGGTTGATGATGGCCTAAATGTTTTTTAATTGCCTGCCGAGTGTTTACATTGGCCTATCCTAATAAGGTTTCACCCTGTAATTTGTAGCATCATACAAGAACCATAACAACAGATTTTTTCGATGACACCCAATACCATTGCCAGGATGATACGATACTCTTTCAGGCTTTCAGTGTCCAAATATCTAACTGTCTCTGACCCCTTACATGTATCGGATGGTTGTAGATATGATATGTACTGTTCTTAATAACATAGAAAGGGAAAACCTTGCATATGTGGCATTCTCCATCCACCACTACACAGTTTTGTGTTCTCCCTGATTCAGCTCATCCGCTAATTAGGGGCTTGAATCACAAGTGCTGTAGAGTAGAAAGCACAAAGCCACATTCCTATATTGCTTTTAGAGCTTAAGAAATGTGCTATGTGGTATACAGTATGCATGACTGGCTGTGACAACAGTAGCCAGAATAAAAGCCCATTTTCTCACTGCCTTGGCTTTGGCAAGATCATGGTGGTCTGGTAGCCCTGACATGCAGCATTAGAGCAGATTATCCCCCTGTCCCTGGCACCAGCTGCATGGCATGGGACAGCAGGGAGTGCCAAAGCTGGTTTCACGACCAGTCACAGTGTAGGTTTAGTATGATTGTTACAGGGCATCCCCCCAGAGTCAGGACTAGGAAATTGATTCACATGGAGCTGGGGATTATGCAGGATCCTTTGACCCACCATATGAAACCCCGAGTGGCAGTGACCTGTATGCCAGGCTTGGGCTGGACATGCTGGCGGATTCAGGTGTCTGCCAGGCTACTCAGCTCTGAGTAGTGTGTCCAATCAGACAGTGTTTCTTGGCATGCCTTATCCCTCCTAACCCTCCATCCCTCACTCGCCAGGATTCTGTGGTTCCCCCAGAAGCTGGCGAGCTTAGAATTTCAAGCATTGCCAACACTCTGCAATGGATGGATCTTTCTCTTTCTCCTTCTCCTTCTCAGACAGCAGGTACCGCGAATGTATCACCCCCTGATGCAAGAGCAGCATTCCGAACCTACCTGTTTGGATTAGCAGAAAAGGCAGCAATCTGCCAGAATTCCAGTGTTTATGAAACGATGATGATATTTCTATTGTGAATTAAAGCAAGACACTATTTCTTCTGTTACCTTTGACACCTCCCTTTATTCGAGTCTTGATGATGAGGCAAACATCATCAGTACACTGCACATATGAAAACACTGTGCTAATAACCTAGCAGATTGTCAGATGTTTCTATTGTTATGGAACGGGAAATATTTTATTACAGTTTGCCATATGGTGTGTTGAGTTCCTTTCAAATGCCATTATGTTTGTGATGCTGCAAACCTGGTAATCATTCTATTACATAACTGCAGGGTGTTGGAAATCAATAAATGCATACCAATACTTAAGCATATTCTGCTTACTGTTAAAGTCATGTATAACTATGTATAACTACATGCTGTCCGTGCAGTGAAGGTGTAATTTTCCCAGTGCAGGGTATGGTGTAGAGAGGATTAAAGTGGCTCCTACTACATAGCAAAGAGGGAATTATGCCTCAGTGTGTGTGTGTGTGTGTGTGTGTGTGTGGATCAGCTGTGTCATAGAACACACCACACACCACTAAGAGGCTGTGGTAGGACTTCGGCACTGAAGGCTGAAGGCTTCCTGGGGATGAAAAGGAGAGGAGGGAATGAAAGATGGAGGGGGGTGTTAACTTAGCCTCTGTCTTGTCAAGATGGATTAAAGGAATGACTTTGAGGGTTTTTCCTCCTCTGGTTTAGTAAGAGAAAGGAGACTCTACGCCCTGGCTCTGTAGCTACTAAGGCTTTGTCAGGCTCTTTTTTATCTGCGTAATCTCAAGACATCTATTACACTTCCAAGCCCATCACATGTCTGTAAACACTAACAATAGGGTTTGGGAATGTAATGACTTGTGGGAAATCGGTCATATTGTTTGGATATGAACAGTTTAAAGCATTAAAGCTTTAACCTTACCTAGCTAGTTGTTTTTAACTGAACATCTAGCTAGCTTTAATGCCTTGCCCCAATGTATATCCAACAAATACGGCAGATTTTTTCACAGGTCATAATTTTGGCTCATCTTGTTTGTATATAAAACGCTACAATGCATTCGAACTCGCTAGCTTGTTAGCCGTACCTAGCTAATTGTTATTCATTTAAAATCTAGCTAGCTTTAATGCCTTTTACCAGTTGATGTCCAAAAAAATATGGCAGATTTACTACAGGCCGTTATAATGTGGTATCTTGTTTGCATATAAACAGCAACAAGACATTAAGAACTAAATATATAGTTAACCTTACCTAATCTTACCATATTCAACATAATTTTATTTGACAGTTTTCTATGTACAGGCAAAATAAGGGAAGCAAGGTCTCTTAGGTGACAACGATGTTTAATCCTCTGGGTTTCAGATCATTTCCCTGGTGAATTGGAACTTCACTTAACTTTACTGCTACATTAGCTAGCTTGTGTTAGCCAGCTTGTTCGACTTTGCATTCTTCTCTCTGTTTGTTTCTTTAAGTGTTTATCCAAATAAACTGTGCGTTTGATCCTACTTGGAGGTTCTTATTTATGAGTTGGGAAATCGTAATTACGATGTCAGGTGCATTGAAGTCACGGTGTCGTGGTGTACCTTCTCTTAACTAAGTACAAGAATAAAGCAAGGTTGTTGTTGTTGTTTTTATTCTACTTCTAGAAAATCCAGAACAAAGAAAGTGCATCAGGTGTGTTTAGATTTTTTTTTTTATGTTTTTTAGTGAATTTATGAAGCCAGTGTAAGCTTGATTGTTATATATTATATGGTAATTGTACACTGCTATTATATTTTGTGCAGGAAATTAGTTTAATAATAAAACATCACAACTGAAATCAGCTTCTGAGATGAGTCAACATTCAATTTCGGCAAATTTACCGTCAGGTACAGATATTACATCATTCCACCATGTTTTCTTACTGACACACCTCCGACTTGGAAACTCGAATCTCAGAGAAAATCCAGAGTTTCGTACTTTTAATTATGAATTTGTGGTGGTGTTCCTGCTCGGTCACCTTGTAAATATGATCTTTCTGACATGACCGGAATGCAAAAGTCTGTTCTTGTTCGGGTTCTCTTAAATTAAAAAAAAACAAAAACAAAACACAGTCTGCATTATCTGTTCAGTGTAAATATCAGATGTAAACATCTCATGAAGACAATATGGCGGATGAATCACGCAATGCAGTGCAGCACTGACATCGGATCTCGAGCCCTATGAATTATTCGAGGTATGTGCATATGGGTACATGGACTATGATGGAGTTCACACCGTTCGTGTTGTTGTTGTTGGACTTGTTAGTCTGAGTGAACATCAATCGATAAGCAATCAAACTATCAGAATCAGACAAATGCTGTTAACACTGGTGCCATATTCTCCCTGCCAGCACATCCAAAGCATGGCCATCTCTCTTCAGTCTTAACACACACACACACACACACACACACACACACACACACACACTGCATGACTGTACGTAATTAGTCTCTCTTCTGTGATGGCAGAGTTTGATAATGTGCCTTCCTTTATTCACTACATGCATAGCTTATCTCCACTTGGAGCAACTCATACTGTGCACTTGAAAGGATCCATCAAGAGCTTCAATCACCAGGACGGACACACACACACACACACACACACACACATGCACATAATCACTTGAATCTTCAAGAAGACATTTTCTAGAATCCGGCTGTAAAGCGTTATCTTTGTCCATTCACATAAAAGAAGGTGGTTCATTGAGAGACCTGTGGTAACGTAACCTGTACAGCTGATCTAAACTGGCCTCATCCTGACTATTTTCTTTCCCTATTTTGCGGTAATGAAAACATAGTTTAGCACGGAGATGCCTACCTTAAAAAAAAAATAAATAAATAAAATAAACGCTCATCCAGAGCCCTCTGTTTGATTGATGTAGTAAGGCGGCATTACTGCTTCTTGCTCTGTTCTGAAGTGAGAGGATGGGAAAGATTGATTACAGTAAGTAATGGCAAAGGCTTGTAGAAAAAAAGGCTAAGGCATCAATAATGAGTTTGCAAACCGCCCCTACCCCCCTTCTCGTCTGAGCCTGGCGTACACGTTACCGCAATTAAATAAAACCACATTTGCATACAGAAAAATAATTAAAACAAACTAACTGGTAGGACTGCACTTCCTCCCCTGGGATAGAGCGAGAGAGAGAGAGAGAGAGAGAGAGAGAGAGAGAGAGAGAATGAGAGAGTGGAGGGGAAAATCTCCAACATGAAAATATACCACAGTAAGCCATGTAATTGTAAAAACCCAGTAGCTCGCCCATCGTCGTGTCACTTTAGGCCTTTCTCTTTCAAAACTTTTGTTTCTTTTGTTTATACATTTACAGGAAAACCATGTAGTAACTGAGATTTTAAGAAAAGAGCTAGACATACTCAAAGTTTTCATGCTCAACTAATATAAATATGTTCGTAAAAACTATTAGAGCTGCAAAACTAGCCAACGACAGCTTCAGTTTCAAATTCTCACATACATGCATGCACACACACCCAGACATATGCCTTGGAGGGTTTCGAAGCTAAACTCTCCCTCTCTTCTCCCATGCACATGAAAATAATTCTGTGAGTGTCCTCTGTGCAGGCTCCCATGCATTTGTGAGTGTGTGTGTGTGTGTGTGTGGGAGAGAGAGTGTGTTTGTGTGTGTCTGTGAGTGTGTTTGTGTGTGTGGGAGCCTTTGAAAGGACTCCCCGCTGCTGCTTCAGGCAAAAAGCCATGGTGCGCAGGCTGTGTTCACAGGAGTAGCAGAAACTGGCTAAAAACTCAATTTTGGCTCTGTTTGAAGCCTGAGGATGAAAGGCAAGGTTCCTCCACTCGCCTGACTAACCACTGAATCTGCTAGGCTGCCACCGGTGCCTGGCATTCTCAGGAATGCATGCAGAAGAATGCCACCTCGAGGATGGCCCGTGCCATGCCACTGCAGCCCAGCCCAACGCCCTGGCACAGGTTTCGGTTGGCACTAGTCATCAGTGCATGACGGGTTGATTTTCCATGGTCATGCTATGCTGAGCAGTGCCAGACTGTCTGCTGATGACTATGCAGATGTTGACAGTGGCTTTTCAACATGCCACAGGCAGTGTCACTGTGAGTGCTCGGGAATGTTTCATATTTTAAGTCCAAAAATAACAACAATGTCAAATAAGGTCATTATTTGATGCTTGCAATATCTGTATCCTCTCATTCCAGAAATTCTCAATGAATAACTTCAGCAGCGATGTAGTTGGGAATTCATTTCAGAGGGGAATGAGGAAATATGCCAGTTAAAATCACTGCTCGAGCTGTACAATTAAATTGATTCATGCAGTATGGCACGGTATGCATTTTGTGAACATTTTGCGTGGATGCCAGACAGAATTAAAAGTGATGGAATTATCTAAGGCATGATCTGCCATCAAGCAGTCTTGCCATATTTATGAAATACAAAATCCTTATGGTAGTTCTGCTGAAAAGGGTAAAAAAAAATAATAATAATAATAACATGCTGGTAGCAGGAAGCAGAATGACATCTTATCGTGTAAAACCGGATCTACCCTTCGTTTTCACTTCCCTGTGGTCAGCGTTGAGCTAGCTGACTAGTAGCTTTCACACAAAAGCCCTAAAAATGCATGGTCCTGACTGGTTACTTTTACATCTATTAAATAAAAACTAAAGAAAATAAAAATGCATTCGTTTGAGCTCTGGGGTTGTTAAATATAGAGGAATCATTATGATTCCTTTTTCAAACATCATCATTCAAAAAATGTGTGTCCTGCTAGCTGTGTTTTATGCTAACAACACTTGCCAGTGTTTCCCCTGCCCGAAAAAAAACTGCCTGGGAAAAGTATGTGGTTTTAGCTAGTCAAGCTGCTCAAGTTTGATGGATTTCCAGGCTAGTTCGAGCTGGTCACGCTGGTTCTAGCAGGCCAGACTTTTTGATTTGATGGTTCTAGCTGGTCAGGCTGGTTCTAGATGGCCAGACTGGTCTGAGCTCTCCAGTCTTATTTGATTTAATGGTTCTAGCTGGTCAGGCTGGGTTTAGCTGGTCTGGCTACTCATATCTTGTCAGGCTGGTTCTAACTGTTTATCCTACTTCTGGCTGGTCGGGCTGGTTCTAGATGGTGAAGCTGGTTCTAGCTGTCCAGACTTGTTTGATTTTAGGTTTCTAGCTGGTCAGTCTGGTTCTAGCTGGTCGGGCTCGTTTTAGCTGGTCTTGCTAATTCTTTCTTGTCAGACTGGTTCTAGCTGGTCAGGCTAGTTCTAGCTGATCTGGCAAATTCTAGCTGGTCAGGCTGGATCTAGCTGGTCAGGCTGGTTCAAGCTGGTCAACCTTCTTCTAACTAGTCAGGGTGTATCTATCTGATCAGACTTGTTTAGTTCGATGGTATTAGAGATGTTTTGTTCACTTACAGGATGCAAACCTACAGCTTGGTTCTAGCTGGTTCTCACTGATCAGGCTGGTTCTAGCTGGCAGACCTGCCAGTCAGATTGGCCAACCAACTAAACCAGTCTAACAGCTGCTAGACTAGGGTGGGAGAGTAGCTATGCTAGCTAAGATCAGCAAACTATCTCATCATTGTTTACGCTGGGCTAGGTTTTCTCACTTTGCTAAAATTCCAACTAACTGCATCTTTGTCTACCTGAATAATGAGAGGAAAGAGACAGACTAAAGCCTGGTTCACACCAGAATGTTTATTTTTTTTTTCTTCAGTGCATTAAATGGTGTTTTGACGCTTTTTTTGTGTTCACACCCTTGCGTTAAACGCAGCAAAGCGCTGAATGAGAGTACAAATTCACTCCCTGACAGTAGATGGCGCTTACTGACTTACAGAATTACCCAGTACACAAGCTGTAACACTGCTCGTCTTCCGGTTTCTGACAGCCGCTTGTCACTGAAAAGAAGGAAGCAGATTGAAATCACATACTATCATCACTACTGCACACCTACAATAAACTATCAGCGGAGTATCGTTGAGCCGAGGTGTGAAACATTTGCCGCAAAGACACAAAAGAAACAGAAATTGTGCTATTTAGTATATTAAACAACACTGAAAGAATGAAACACATCGCTTGGTCACATAACTTACACTCATATATACACGTTAGTAGCATTCTGGGTAATTCTGTGTCTTGAACTCTCATCGTTCAAAGAGTCCTTGTTTATGTGTGTAGGATTCATGAGCGGTGTGCATTTTATTTCGAGGATGTCATTTATTCACTCTCTTACCAAAATGGTGGATAGTACAGATGTTTTAATAGAACAACTCCTCCTTTTTTTGTAGTCTCTGGGGTGTTTATTAAAAACTTCGTGGTGTTCAGACATAAAAGACAGCAGCATCATATCGTGTGTGACTTTTTTTTTTTTTCTGTTACTCACTCAATTTTTCTCTTGAGAAAAATGGTTTTGTGCCAGCGCCATCAGGTCGTAGTTTTATGTAACGTCCGTGACTCCGGGCACGTGACCACAAGCGCGAATCTGATTTCTTGGCCAATCTTAATGCGGTGCATCAAAAAAAAAAAAACTTTTTTTAAACCCCAACGTTAAAAAAAAACAATTGACGCTTTGACGGCACGCGTAAAACGCTTGGGTGTGAACGCTCCAGTTTAAAGCCGTCGATTTAGACTCGGGGTGTTAAGCGGACCGTTTCATTCACTGAAACAACGTCCCGGTGTGAACGGGCCTGAAGACTAAGAGGTTGCAGGGTACAAGGGAGAGAAAAACAGGCTTAGAGATACACCTTTCTCAAAGAAATCTATACAGATGGTTAAAAAAAATGGTGAATGTGCACTTTACACTGTGTCTCATTCACACACCAAGAGCTGCCATGCAAGGTGCTAGCTTGCTACCGGGAGCAACTTGGGGTTCAGTGTCTTGCCCAAGGACACTTCGGCATGTGGAGTCACCCGGGCCGGGAATCGAACCACCAACACTACGATTAGTGGACAACCCGCTCTACCAACTGCGCCACAGCCACCTCCAAACATACCAATACCATACTGCTGTACAGGTCAAGTCAAGTGGATTTTTATAGTCGTTCCCCTATATAGCTTTTATACATTCTCCAGGACCATGGTGCAACACAACAGTACGCAAGAATACATCGAGCACAAATACACAACAGTGTACTATGTACATACGAACATTAATCCAGACCGGATGATCAATGGAGATGCCCATTTTTCTTCTGAATGCTCGACTCGTGTGCTGGTGAAGAATTTTCAAGATTATTACACCGTTACCATAATCCTTAACAGCCACAAAGCACATCGCCACACAGTGAAGGATGTGAATCAGTCAGACTACAAGTTTGCAAGTGTAAAGGGCTAATGTGCGACATCTGCAAGATGCTCAGCCCCATTTGCATTCAGCGTTCTTCTTCCCCTGTCTTCCCTTTAAGAGCTCCCAAGCATACAGTGGGCTGTAGCCAGGGGCTAAGACAACACCAGTTAAAGAGCTGGCTGTCTGATGAGGAAACATCTCCTAAATCGCGATTCTCTCTGTAATCGGGCAATCTGCTTTTGTTGTTCCTCATTTCAGCCACATTTCCTTCGCATGAAGGCAGTTCAGAGCTGCCGGAGAAACAAGCGGCATGCTCTGAGTGCTTCGTAGAGTAGAACAAACAGAAAATTACTTCTGCATGACCATTCATTCTAATGTTAATACACGAGTACTGTTAGACCTTATGTTCTCTTCACTACACTACTCGAAAAAAAAAATGCTTCTTTCAAGGGTTCCTTTGTATATTTTAAGGTTCGTAACAGGGTTCTAGTTTGCTGTGATTTTGTTATTCCCATAAGAACGAGTCCGCAGTTGTTTACCGCTCTGATCTCACACGGGGGCATTGCTAGCACAGTTACAATCATGCTTAATAGAAAGGCAAGACGAGATTCAGAAGCCAGGGGACAAACAAAGATCAAAACCAGATAAGCAGTCATGAGCAATAAGGCTTGGTATGTCAGGAGAAGACGCAATACAGGCCTATAGTAGGAAAGTATGCGGTTTTTTTGGGGGGGTGTGTTTTTTTGTTTCTCGGGACGGGGTTTTTTTTTGTGTAAGTTTTTTTTGTTTAAAGCGGTTTACGCTGCCGTGTGTGATCGTGTCCTGTCGCAAAATGTGGTGAAGAACGCCCACACGACATTCATAATGTGATTAAGGTGTTTACATGTCTGTAGTGCACATGCATAATGTGACTAAAACAGGAATACACCACTTGTATTAATTAGATTATTGCTTAATTCGATTATGACCTTAATTAGATTAAGGTAAGTAAAAATAGCTGTTTACATGGTAGTTTCTTAATTAGAGTATGGTCTTAAATGGATTAAGAGTAGATTATGGTTGTCCATGTAAACACAGCTAATGTCTCTTCGGAATTGCAGTTGGAGACCAATTCCAGCATTGACATGACAATCCACCATAGTGACACCATATGACATTAAACATCTTATGATGTTTAATGTCATATTAATGCAAAATCCAATGTAGAAGTTATGGAGACAGTAAACATTGAACTTGACGTTTCAGGATGTCATGCAGCTATATAACGCTGTTGCTCATTGGGTCTCTTTAGGTAGAGACGAAAAACTGGTGCTGATGTTGCGTTCAACGTGACTCAAAAGTGCTAATTCAAAGGTCCGATTTGACATACGAAGTGGGGGGAAACACGAACACGTCCATGTTCATCTTTTGTTAACAACAAAACTGTATTACAACAACAACAGTCTAGCCAGCTAAATGGGATGAGTGCTTTACATGATATGGCCAAAAGTATGTGGAAACATGACCATCACTACTCTAATGGAGTTCTTCCCCAAACTGTTGCCACAAAGTTGGAAACAAATAATTGTCTAGAACAGTGGTCACCAACCCTGTTCCTAGAGATCTACCTTTCTTAAGACTTTAGCTCCAACCATAATAGTGCCCAAATGACTATCTAATCACTGCCTTCAGAAGTTCTTGGTCAACTAAAACAGGTGTGTTCCTTCCTACAGGAAGAGTGTTGGTGAACACTGGTCTAGAAAGTCTTTGTGGGAAATCCGATCCAGCATGTCCTTGTGTCACAAAACAAGGTCCATAAAGACATAGGTTGCCAACGCTGACGAGGAAAAACTCTAGTAGCCTCTTCATAGAGCCCTGACCTCAAAGCCACTGAACACCTTTGGGATGAATTTGATGGTGACTGTGCACCAAGCTTCCTCGACCATCATCAGCGAATGACCTCACTAATGTTCCTGAGGCTGAATGGGCACAAATCCCCACAACCATGCTCCAAAATCTAGCGGAAAGCCTTCCCAGAAGACAGGAGGTTTTAATATCAGCAAAGTGGGCACCAACTCTGGATTGGGATATTCAACAAGCAAATATGAATGTGATGGTCAGGTGTCCTCAACCTTTTGGCAATATAGTGTATACGTGTCAAAACAATGAAGTGTATAGTCGGGTTCATAGATTTAGCAAGTTCATATGCCTGTATGTTGGTTGATCTAAAGCTAACATGTGTATATGCAGTACTGCATAGCTCATTTAAAGGTAAGAGATGCTACTTTGTTTGCTGTTCATGCTGTGAGCAGCCATGTTGACTTGATGTCACTTGCTGAACTCGGGGTTGAGGAACTGACAAGTAGGAATCCTGAGTTTAGGGGATGTTTCTGGAGGCAGGAAATATAGACAGGATTGATGGAAACAGGACATCACATGTTTGGTGTTCTCCCATGTTCACCCCATTACCACTCCATTGATTTTCACGAGATGAATACAAATCCATACGGCTAACCATGAAAAAATAGGATTGCGTTTGCCTTATGTGCAATGTCAAACACTCGTATCAAGCATTTCTTATCATCAACAGAAGGGGCAAAATCTATCTTCCAACAAGCTGATAAAAGGAGTGTGTGATCCTTGATAGTTGATCTGGTAATGAACACAGGCCAGACCTTTTGCGTTATAAAACCATCTTCTTTCATTACATAATGCCTTTTGCTCCTCCTCCCTCTCCTTCTTCCCAGAAGCAGATTGGAGATGCAGCGTTCCTCGGCAGTAAATAACTTGTTGACTGTCCTGACCTCTCTTTGTGCTGTTCTGGGTGAGTGCGCCTACGGTGAACATGTGCTAGGGAGAGGAAAGGAGCAGCAGGAGAAAGGAGGGGGGGTGTAGGGGTGAGATGGCAACGAGTGGAGGAAGGGAGGTGTGGTGGGCTCTGTTTCTTCTTCACCTCCCCTCCCTGTTTCTCTCTGTCCACTCCTATGCCCCCCTTTCCCCTCTGCTCCGTCTTGCAGCTCCAGATTGGCTGTGACAGGCGTGCCGTTTCAAGTGTGCCTTTGAGCCAAATTGAAGCGAGCAACAGCACCTGTGCCAGCGGGGGAGGGCACTCAGGGTGGAACAGGCGGATGGCCCGGGAGAGAAACCCACAACTTGCTGCCTTCAAAGGCACTTCCTCCTCGCGCAATCTGCCTCTGCTAATGCTTCTGCCTGCTACACAGGACATAACTTTATTCAGAGTTTCTACTAGTGTTTCAACTGCAAGAATCCAGAGACCATAACACATCTTCTATTCCATATACATGGCATAGCGTAGACATGTGGTACTCATCGAAAGTCTTTTGTCAATTCATTCCTCCGAAGGGCTTAAAAGAAATCCCAAGAAAAGATCTCGCTTTTCAGTCTGTCACATTTGAGATTGGAGTCTGCATTAATCACCATAGCGTGTCAATACTATGGTGAATTCTCGATTCTGATTGGTCATATGGCATTGATTGATTTTCTATAGCATCTCAGACATTAATTCCAGCTGCAACGTTTGATATGCTTGTTCTAATACATTATAGTTTCTATAGTAACGACTTACACTGGGACTTGTGTGATGGATGATCAGCATGAGATGTTTAAGATAAGATACGATTCTTAAAACATGTATTTGTTGATATGGTGATTTTTATTTATTTATTTATTTATTTTTGTGTGTGAACAGATGTTTAGTTCGGATTTTTGGAAGGAGTGTCAGCTCTCTCTAACAGTCAAAGGTAAGTTTACCAGCACAAGGAAGTCTTCTGGAATGAGGGTTGGGTTGTTTTTTTTTTTTGTTTTGAGAGGGGTTGGATTGGGATGGAGGGGTTCTAATTAACTTCAAGAGAGAATTAACAGAGAGGCTGGTAAGGGAACTACTGTTTATAGCTGTTATGAAGTAAGTGATGGCAGAACCTAATTCGATCTGACGTTCCACAACATTCCACTGTAACATTTAAAAATATACAAACCATAATGCACTGTTCCTTAATAAATAAAATATTGCAGTCATTGACAAACTGCTGTAGTAGAAGAAGTCAAAAACATGACAGGGTGTGCTGTTCTAGGAAAAGAATCAGCTACGAGGCGTATCACAGCACTCTGTTGTTGATTATTTTGTTATAGCAGCGTGTCTTGTTGGGTTTTATTCCTTACATGATCACTCTTGTAAAGTGTTTGAATTGTTAGAAGCGTTTTTACACGTCTAATGGACTGAACAGGTGAAATGAGGCAGGAAGTTTCGAGTGTGAGTCTCACACTATGATGAGAAGAGGGAGGGCAGTGCAGGGTCAACACACTCACCGCTCTGTCGAGTTCATTTCCACACAATCCAATGAAGGGTGCTTCCTTCCCAGAGAAAGAGAGAGAGACGGAGAGAAAGAGGGAGATGGAGAGAGAGAGAGAGAGAGAGAGAGAGAGAGGGAAAAACACTCGAGCAGCGAAACGCTTCATTCACTCCCTGAGCAGAGCCGCACTTTCTATATCCCTCTCACTTACACACATACTACACACACACATATTAACTCTCTCTCTCACTCTCTCTCTTTCTCTCTCTCTCTCTCTCTCTCTCTCTCACACACACACACACACACACACACACCAGCAATGTAGAAGGTCTAATTCTGGACTTTCTAATTGCTTGAAAAGGAGAACATTGCCACTAGTAGACCCTCTGCAGTGCATGCTAGATCCGTGTAAACTAATTTAGCAGGCTTTGAGTAGCAAATACTCTCTACCAGCTCTTCTGCGCAATAATGTCTGCAAGAAAAATAACAGACACTCGCGCTGAAACGTCAGTCCTTTCTCAAGAATGTTTTTATTTCGTTTGTTATGAAAGTTATGAAGCTGTGTTCGATTCTATTTCTTTGCGTCACTTGTGATATGAGACTCTTTTCGCTTATTCAATCTCCATATAGTACTATTACTGTTACTGAAAGCAATAAAGATGCTAACTTTGTGATCAGGCTTTGATGATGAACAATGAACACTGTAAATATATATACATATATATATATATATATATATATATATATATATATATATATATATATATATATATATATATATATATATATATATATATATATATATATATATATATATGTGCAAAATATCATCTTTTTCTTTATTTTCTTCAACTGTCAAGTTTCGGTGAGCCTGTGCCCACTGTAGAATACAATCGTAGCCCATCCTTCTTAAGGGTCAAAGTGCATCCTGAGATGCTTTTCTGCTCACCACTGTTGTAAAGAGAGGTTATTTGAGTTACCCTAGCCTTCCAATCAGCTCAAGGCAGACTAGTCATACTCCTATGATCTCTCTAAAAAAAAATGTGTCTCCACCAACACAATTGCGCTCGCTGGATGAGTTTTTCTACACGTCTGTGTAAACTCTAGAGACTGTTTTGTGTGAAAATCCCAGGATATCATTTGTTTCCGAAATATACAAATCCAGCCCAACTGGCACAAACAACCGTGCCAAAAGTCAGCTTTTTCCCCATTCTGATGTTTGATGTGAACATTATTTGAAGCTGTATCTGCATTACTTTATGCATGGTTGGCCGATTGGGTATTTGCATGAATGAGCAGGTCTACAAGTATACCTATTAAACTGGCTGCTATATGTACGTTCTATATAATGTTATATAAATATGTTGCCAATATATAACTACTAATATAGCTGTCTATTCTGAACTATTCTGCAACGGCATTGCAAAATGTTCATTTGAATGAAATTCAAATGGATCCAACTTTATACATATTAGGATTCATTTTTTTATTATATCAATAAACAATTGTATTTTTTTTTTTTTAAATCAGTGACCTCAGACTTGTATTTCATAGAATTCATTGTGGCAATTTGTTTTGAACCAAGCTAAATGTAAGATTTTATTATACAAAACTTTCTAAATAAGAATAAATATTGTTAAAGCCAATTATGTGTCTTTGAATACTTAGTTGTAAAAGGCATGCTAATTATTATTGAAGGTATCAGTGGCTGTTTATCAGAAAAAGAATCCCTTAATGGCAGATGATCAGGTGGATGTGTGTTAGCCAATAAACTAGACCTTAGAGACTGTAGGGGTCAATGAGCAGGCCTGGTCACTCGATGGCCATTCATTAAAGAGTGGTCAGATGGTTTACTCCAGTGTTGACAGCATAAGCAGAGAAGTTACTTTTCCGCTGGTCACTGCTAATTATCCGGCAATCAATGACCATCTCACTGACCAAGCTGCTGTGTGAATTCACAACCACGCATGCACACCTACACTGTGTATGGATACTGTGATCGATACAAAGCACTAATCTATAAGCACAAAGATATACTGTACATGTAATAAAATAATCCAACTTCTTCAGAACAATCCATGACACCTATGCCTATATGCTCAAAATTCTTCAAAATACGTATCATAGGATGTCAAGGAATGTATATTTCAAAGTAAGGAATAAAACACAAGTTATAGGAAAGGTGTTATAGGAAATTGATCAATGACGTGGCGCTTTTATCATTTAAACCGCTGGCAACAAAAGTGAGTACACCCCTAAGTGAAAATGTCCAAATTGGGCCCAAAGTGTCAATATTTTGTGTGGACACCATTATTTTCCAGCACTGCCTTAACCCTCTTGGGCATGGAGTTCACCAGAGCTTCACAGGTTGCCACTGGAGTCCTCTTCCACTCCTCCATGACGACATCACGGAGCTGGTGGATGTTAGAGACCTTGTGCTCCTCCACCTTCCGTTTGAGGATGCCCCACAGATGCTCAATAGGGTTTAGGTCTGAAGACATGCTTGGCCAGTCCATCACCTTCACCCTTAGCTTCTTTAGCAAGGATAGCTAGTGGTTGTCTTGGAGGTGTGTTTGGGGTCGTTATCATGCTAAAATACTGCCCTGCGGCCGAGTCTCCGAAGGGAGGGGATCATGCTCTGCTTCAGAATGTCACAGTACATGTTGGCATTCATGGTTCCCTCAATGAACTGTAGCTCCCCAGTGCTGGCAGCACTCATGCAGCCCCAGACCATGACACTCCCACCACCATGCTTGACTGTAGGCAAGACACACTTGTCTTTGTACTCCTCACCTGGTTGCCTCCACACACGCTTGACACCATCTGAACCAAATAAGTTTATCTTGGTCTCATCAGACCACAGGACATGGTTCCAGTAATCCATGTCCTTAGTCTGCTTGTCTTCAGCAAACTGTTTGCGGTCTTTCTTGTGCATCATCTTTATGTAGAGCAACAATTCTTTTTTTTCCAGATCCTCAGAGAGTTCTTTGCCATGAGGAGTCATGTTGAACTCCCAGTGACCAGTATGAGGGGGTGTGAGAGCAATGACACCAAGTGTAAAACACCTGCTCCCCATTCACACCTGAGACCTTGTAACACTAACAAGTCACATGACACCGGAGAGGGAAAACGGCTAATTTTGCCCAATTTGGACATTTTCACTTAGGGGTGTACTCACTTTTGTTGCCAGCGGTTTAGACATTAATGGCTGTGTGTTGAGTTATTTTGACGGGACAGCAAATTGACACTGTTACACAAGCTGTACACTCACTACTTTACATTGTAGCAAAGTGTCACTTCTTCAGTGTTGTCACATGAAAAGATATCATCAAATATTTACAAAAATGTGAGGGGTGTACTCACTTTTGTGACATACTGCATATACATTTGGGAGATCTTTAAAAAACTGTATATACTCTTTTGTTGTACAATTTACCTTTAATCATTCACCTGCCTCCTTGTTTTTTCTCCCTCTTTCTGTGTGTGTATGTGTTGCAGCTCAATCTTTACTTTCAACAAGAACCTTTACAGCTTTTTGGGGTTTTATAACTCACCTACCCCTCTCTCTCTCTCTCTCTCTCTCTCTCTCTCTCTCTTTCACCCTCTCTCTCTCTCTCTCTCTGCTGTCTCATGCTTACGTGCACAGGAAGACTCATTGTACTGCACTGGGCTGGCAGATAAAAGCAGATTCATTCGCCGCGGCTGGCGGCACTAGAAGTTCGGCCGCTGTTAGTGAAAGGCTCGTTGTCTTGGCCTGGGTTCAGAGAGCGAGACCACTCGGAATCCGAGGGTCTGGAAAGCTTCCAGAGCTCACAGGACAGAGCGAGAGAGTGGCTCCGAGTGACACAGTAAACAGCAGGCAGAGAGAGGAGATGGCTTGAGCTCACAGAACCTTTATTGTTCATGCACCGGCACAGTGTACACAGATTACAAAGTCCACAAAGAGAACTATAAAAATAAAAATACAAAAAAAAAAAACAGCATGAAAGAAATGTTGGGAAGCATTGCACGAGACATGACAGAAGGGTCAGGTGGGATTTTGTCCTTGAGGGTCTTACCTGCATCTGCCAGTCTATATGTTAAGGCAGTTACAGTACAGTATATTACCGTTAATGTACTGTACATATGCCTGTATTTCTTTATTTAAGGATCTGTCCTATATAATATCTAAAATGTTATCTATATTCTGAAATCACTGCTTTAGAAACAATAAATCTAACAGTCATGCACGGTGTAGCGGTGTTATTACAGCATGTTTTACTCTGAGTAATTCAGTCATGGTCAAGAGGAATGACAATGGAACAGTATAAATAAAACTAAACCATGAAAACACATGCTTCTCTTCCAGGTATTATGTCGAGCCGTAGGAAATGAAAACTCTGCGCTTACTGTAATGTAATCATGCAAAAGTATGTGATCTGAAAATACTTTATGAGGAAGGTACATCCTGCATCGTTGGAGGAATTGTATTCAATAGAAACAAACCAGGCATGTATTTTTGCATGTAGCTGAGTTAGAACGAGCACTTCATCAGCCTCGAATCTCGTCCGAAACGTGAAACATTTTCCTGCAAAAATGTCATTTTTTTCCCCAACATCTGTTCGTTTTAATATTTACTAATGAATGTTTTTGCTGATCTCATCCGCTTTTATCAGTGCTGTTGAATTGAAAAAGATATATCCAAAAAAAAAATAATAGTAATAAATAATAATAAAATAAATACATCTATTCCTGTATTTGCTTCCCCCAGACGTTTTTCTGTCTCCTGATAATCTTTTCATGCGTGTGTTGCATTGTTGCCTGACTCTTCGGCACGATTAGCGCGGCTCAGTCTTGGCGGGCCACTCTGAGTTGTCAGAGCCTTTGATCTGAGCCGTCTCCGTAATCACTTCAAAAAGTGTAGATGGCACCATGAGGGCTTTGCAAATGTGCCTCCGTACTTTCTGCACTGTTTAAGCGCTCGACGCCATGTGTTTAAGGCCTGACGTCCATGATGAAAGAGAGCCCCAGAGTGGCGCTCTTGACACCAGCCCCACTCGAATAACTAGCAACGGCTGCTTTTGGGAGCTCATTTTAATATCCTACCTGCTCACCTATTGTGCATATTCCCTCTTTCTCTGTCCGTCTTCATGAAGAGACAAATGTGAAATCCTTCCTTTCGCCTTCCGTGCACTCTCTACAAGCATGGAGAAACAAACGCCTTGGCTTTCTTCTTTAACAATAGCATTTGCATATTTTTTTTATAGTCTCTCAAAGAAAAATAGCCAGAAGGAGAAGGGCTGCAGTGCTAGTGTGAGCTGAAAACGGAAGTGTGTGTGTGTGTGTGTGTGTGTGTGTGTGTGTGTGTGTGTGTGTGTGTGTGTTTGCAGCATGGCCATGGCATTCGTCCCCTGGCTGTAGTGTAAGGCTAGGTCCCTAGTAGGGACCCCTGTCCCTGAAGGAAGGCGAGAGATGGAGAGACGAGGATGAGTGGAGGGAGGCCTCTTCTGCAAAAGAAAGGTGACAGGATCTCTATTAGAAGCTGATAGAAGGGCACATGTACTGTATATAACACTATGTGTCAAAAACATTAACATGTTCGTTTTTCGTTCATGAGGTTGCATTTAGTAGTAGTTTACCGTAAACACTTCGAGCAGCTCCCTGATACATGAATTATGCATTACAGTAAAAATAAATAAATAAATAAATAAATGGGGGGGCACCTACAAATGTACTGCAGATTTAAATAAGAGAGAAAAGTCAGCATTGCTTTTGAGCCGCTTCTAGTTATTGAGATATAATCTACGTAGCTTCCCTCAGGGCTGTGAAGAAGGATGTATTAATAAGCCTTAAAATGTGCCTTTTTCTACATCGAATTCTTGTTGTTCTGGTGAATATGAATTTGTTTTTTTATTCTTTTGTGTCATGTTTAATTCTCTGTTTATAGTATGCTCCTTATCCCGTGTAATGAGATCTTCCCTCGTCGTAGAATTTTCAATTGGAGAACACCATGACACAAATTTTGAAAAGCATGCAGTTACTGTGTACACTCCGATACATCCCTTTATCGGCTGTTCTTTAACAAAAAAAAAAACTAACTGTCACAAAGCAACTGTGCAGGAAACTTTTCAACTCAGTTCGATCCAATCGTATTTGTACTGCACTTTTAACAACAGATATAAATGTTATAAAGAAGCATTATGGAAATCCGGATGTAGATTTAGATAAGGAAAACTCCCTGAGACGACATAAGGGAGCAACCATGAAAGGAACCAGACTTATGTCTTCTTCTGACACCCAAGAGTATACATTATGACTTTTCTATAATGGTATACTATAAAGTTAAAAGGATATTCAGTAGGAACATGTTATGTGAATGAGTCCTGGGGAAAAATGCAAGACAGCAACGTTTCTTAGGTACAAACCTAAAGCATCCATGTGGGATTATCCGCTCCAAAAGGTAAGACTTGGGAATAAACATAAATCTAGATCTAGATCTCTAATCAGGGGCAAGGATAAAGACTCCAAAGCAAGCCTATATATCTGCCAAACACACACACACACACACACACTGCAGAAATATGGCAGAGGTGTTACCATGTGCACTGCAAATTGGACTCATTGACCTTTCCACCTTATACATGAGACACATATGTTCCTCTTGCTTTGGCTGTTATTCAGCGTCGTCATGTTCTTAATCGTGCCCTGTACGCACATTCGAAATAAAAGTTAGCTCAGTCGATACAAATATAATGTCCCATAAATGAGTTGGTCCTGTGTGCCCTGTCCAGGCACTGAGTAATATGCGGTGGGCAGCTTGGCACAGAAGTTACCACGCTCCTCAATGTTGCTTTTGTTGCCCTGTGGGTATGTGTGCGCATAAAGAGAGAAGGAAGGAAAGAGGGAAACGGCACCAGTGTGTCTGCGCCATGGGAGAACATATGAGGCAAGCGCGAGGCACCGAAGATGTATGCAAACCCATTTCTAAACAAATGGGCCCCGGGCGTAGCTTGAACACGGAGAGAGGGTTATTAGCATCAAAAGTACGTAACGTGCGCACGAATCAAGACCTCCCAACCACCGAGCATGGTCACACATACAAGAGCACGAAGATGCTATCCACATACCGACACACTCGGTACACTCAGTGATTCACAGAGAACATATTTCCCACTACTTCTTGTTTTTTTTTCTTTCTTTTCTTTCATGAGTCACCAGGCTACACTGCGCCAAATAAAACCGAGCGCTAAGGACAACTCTGCTTTGCTTCCCTTCTCGAAGGAAAACGCACAAGTCCCACGATGCATTTCACTTCATTTACAGGTTATGATGAACCATCACTTCATATCAGCATGCAGCTCCTTCTAAAAGACTAGACAGGCAGTGTAGCTGCCAGCAACGCAGCTCCAGCAGTGTTAGCACACAGTGGATGTAGCTAACTCCAGCAGCGAGCCCATCATTTATCCCTGATTGGCCTGGGAGAACGAGTGCTGAATTTGTGTGCTGGAGCCATAAAGAGGCCGACATTTCCTCCTTGAATTTCCCCATGAATCTCCCACACTGCATGCCAGCTACACTGATATAATACAGGAGCAAAAAATTATAGCCTTTATTTTATTTGCATTACCTGTAATAGACCAGTGCTGTTGTATTTATGCCAGCTTTATTACAGAGTCATTACGCTGACAGGCCTACGCTCACTTCATTTCCCCCCATTGTAAATAACAAAACAAATGTATGTATTTATTTTTTCTTTAAAGCATCGTTTCTGACTAGGAAGGTGCGTTGGTTAAATATCGTCCTAATTGAACTGCATGTCCCCAGTGGGACCGTTTCCTGGATGCACTTTAAGCCTATTCTGGGTTTCAGCAGGCACTTGCATTGTAAATGTTCTCCATTCGAAATCCTTTTGGCACATCCTGAGCTTTTCAGACAGGCCCATTGCTTGATTTCATGGCTAAGTACGTTGGACAGTACTACCCACAAATGAGGAATGCAAACCTATAGCAAGTCTGTACTTAATTCACAAAATCAACCTGTATTTCTTTTCCCTCAGCCACGAACATTAATGTTCATGCATTTACAGAGTCGAGCAATATCCACTAAAATAGGAGTTCTAAAAACAGTCAGGAACTCCCTAACCCTAACCTAACCAAGTCAGGGAGCTTTGCATTTCTGAAATTTCCCACTTACAGGAAACATACTTGTTTGGATTAACCCATTCAATTCAATAGACCAGTCAGACTGACTAATAACAAGGAACTCAATAATAATAATAATAATAAGGAGAAGAAGAAGAAGAAGAAGAAGAAGAAGAAGAAGAAGAAGAAGAAGAAGAAGAATAAGAAGAAGAAGAAGAAAATAACAAACATCTCTTGAGGAAAATTCCAAAGAGATCCAAAGTTTTTTCCCATGTGATTATCTGAATAAAATGTGATCACGTGAAAAATGTGTGAAGCTTCATTTCAACAACATGCCATTTCCTGAACATTGCACGTGTGACATCATGTGATCAATATCTGATATATGATGATAAATGAATCTTGAGAATCCCATGTAAAAAAAAAAAAAAAATGAATCATGTTGTGGGGGGAAAAACATATGCACACGCATAAAAAAAAAAAAAGCTCACGTGTGTTTATTGACATGTGATGTTGATCATGTCGGATTGTTATTTCCACGACTGTAACAATATTAGAATTGATTCTTTAAAAAAAAAAAAAAAAAAAAAAAAAACACAGACCACATCCGTCCTTCCTCCTGAAACGAGAAGTGAAAACGGCGGAGAGGTCATTCAGAGAGCTCTGTTTCTCTGTTATCCAATTTGATTGGGATTTGGGGTGATTCGTGCCGTCAGGTCTCTCGGGAAATAAAAATGCTTTGATTAATGTAATCCCGAGCAGGGAGCTACCACAAACCGCTCTCCTGGGGGGGGTAGGGGGGTCGGAGCTGTTTGACAAACAAAAACACAGGAGCCACAAGCGTGGGCTACACACAGTTAGCTGGTTACATTACAGAGGAAACATCACAGCTCACCTTTTGAACTCAGAAGTATAGAAAGACCAACGCAAATGAGACTCCTGTTGCTTAAATCAACAGAAATATTGATGAATGTTGATCCGGAATGGAATCATATGTACACAGTACATGATGACACAATTATCCAGAGAAAGTCTAAACCTGAGAGTCTAAAAGTGTGACCTGGTCCACATGGGAGATGATCAAGGTTTGCTTAACTTTTTCACTGCACACTCAGAAACATCTTCTTTTTTTTTTTCAGCTCTTATCTCCCATTCAAAACACCACCAGTACACCCATCTGTACACTGGCAGAGTGGCATTGCATCAGCAAGTGAAATATTTCTCAACAAATTTGCTACACACTCCTACACCTGTGATCCACTCGGGCCTGGTTTTTTTTTTTTTTTTCTCCCCCCTTAAGATTTTCTCTATCTGTCCTTACTAGAGGTCCTTTGACACTCAAAGTACCTGATGATAAAATCATCGATTTGACATATTTCAGTTTTTATTGGTAGGATTTTTGCCACTGAAACACTTTTCATCCAGACAGACAGACAGACAGACAGACAGACAGATACTGTGGTCGGATACCGTGAACCTGAGTACATCCAGATCTCTACTGTACTCTTGAAAATATACACGCACGGCCTTTTTGCTGGTGACTTGACCATCATGAATAATTGATAGAACAATCAAGCTATGCAAGAAGCACTGCTTAATAGTAGATCTGCCAACTAAATAGCATTATCACATTATACTTTGATCTCAAGTAAACAAATAGGTGGTGATCTGGATTTTCCACGTACCTTATGAATCGCATAGTTGAACATTTTTTTTTTATTCTTTGGCAGTTGCTTAAAACGTTTCGAAATTCTGCTTTTTCTATTTTTTTTTTTAAAAAAAACAGTCCATCAATATATGTTTGACACACAAACTTTACGTTAAGTTTTCATCAATAAACCTAACCATGCTAGCCAAAAATATATACTTATTATCACTAATCAGTGTCATCTCACACTATATATATATTTATATATATGTTTTTCTTTTCTTTTTTTTAACTGTTTGTCTGTGCTCTTGTCTACTAATAACCATCAACAAGTGACACTATCTCGATAACACTGTGGTAGCATTTCAACTCCAGTTTCACTTAAATGGTTTTAAATGTGGTTTTTTAAAAAATGTTTAATATACGTTTATGCTGTTCTGGGAAATTATGAATTTCTGAATGATATTACCTCGACCAATTATGCTGACTGAGGAAAAAGGGAGATGACTCGAATTGGCAGCCATAAGCTTCCATCACCTGTTAGCTCAAGTGGAAAAACTGATGCAGTCAAACTTTGGACGCCAAACAAGAAATCACGATTTGAACGATGATGAAAAGGTTTTCTCATTCCGACAACTGAAAATAGAAACGCAATGGAAATTATTATTATTATTATTATTATTATTATTATTATTATTATTATTATTATTATTATTATTATTATTATTATTAGTGTTGTTGTTGTTGCTGTTGTTGTTACAAATAATCTATACAATAATGTTATATAATAATTTATGCGAAATTACTTGACTGGAATCAGCGCGTTGTTTTTGTTTTATTGTAGCATAATATTTAAGTTGCAACGTTGCCACGATTATTCGATACTTTCAGACCTGTTCCTCGTGTGATAGTATATGACTGAATTAAAAATGCGAAATGTTAACAATAATACACCGATTATATTGTGTGCATTAAATGATCCGAATGACGAAGTGAAATCAAACTATTTCGATGCTCATTATTGTTGTCGAAGCATCAGATACCTATTACATCCAAGCATTATTAATGCACAAGCACAACTCGGGAATGTCTTTGACTTGAGTACTTTAAATCTTCATTTCCGCTCGGCTTTCGTGCTTAAAAAAGGTAGATTTACAGATCGACGGAATGCAAATAGTATTTGATTTTTTATTTATTTATTTTTCCTGTTCGGGAGCATATTTATCTGTTTGTTCATCGTGTGCTTGTGGATGTACTAGATGTAACCTCATTTTCCTAAAAACAGACTATTATGTGTACTAACGTGTGGATATTTGAGATTTAAACTTGTTTCCAATTTAAAGAACTCACTGCCCCTGTAGGCTATTCTAAACAATAATAAATAAATAAATAAATAAATAAATACAAACCACAAACAGACAAACAAACAAAATGACACACAACTAAGGTTCTAATACTGAATTTCATACAAATGTAAAGTGTCGGGAAAAAAATTCAGGAATATTTCATACTTTATGATCAGTTCGGAGTACTTTGAACGTGTACTTTACCAGGATGGATGCTTGCATGGATCCAAAATTTCTTTTCTTTTTCTTTTCTTTCTTTTTTTTTTTAATGCGAATTGTCTTTATTTTATTTAGTTGTTTGACAAATAACAGCATAAAATGCGAAATATAAGCCAGTTATTTTTTTTCTGAAAATCAAGATTGTTTTCTTAAATAAAACAATTGTATTTACTAAATTTAAAATGTCCATTTATTTGGGGGATTTTTGTTACAAAAGTAAATAATAATAATAATAATAATAATAATAATAATAATAATAAATAATAATAATAATAATAATAATTTATTTAGTCGGAAATATGTAGTAGTCTGTGTGTCTGAGCTCGATTTGCAGGAAATATGTTATTTTCGAAAACATGGGCTACTAGAATTAATTTGAAATTAGACCGAATCACTGCTACGTTTAACAGAGACTGAGGACTGAGTGATGAAGCGTCGCCTCTTGTTCGATGCTCATTCTCAGTCTTTTAATTCAGTAATGCAAGGTTGTTGTTTTTTGCTCACATATTGGGGGGGGGTCATAAATTCTTAATAAGGCTCCACTCACCAATCACGCGCGCTCTCGCAAGTAAGCGCGCCACCTGCTGGTACTCACACGCGCCGGGTAACGTCACCGAGTGTCAATTTGGGATTGTAGCCTTCAGAATCCAAAAGCAGCTTTCCAGCAACTCGGTTCAGACCAGTTCAAAAAAACGACGCGTTGGACTAAAGCGAATGTGAGGGGTCAGTTTGATCATCTTGGCTTCGCCAAAGGTCTTTCATCTCGACTCCAGTGCACAAACATATAGCTTAATGCGGCCAGTGTTCCCTCTTTTCTTCCACTCACCATGGCAACCCAAGCGCACAGTTCAGCAATGCAACCAACGGGCTTTATTTGGGGGAGAGATGGGACGCAGTTAACCCCAGAGGGAAGCAGCGACTAAGAGCATGTGCACTATATGCATGCAAAAATTGATTATAATAACCTACCTCGACATACTGAATAACAAGTCAGACTAGCCCACATGTATACATATATATATATAGAGAGAGAGAGAGAGAGAGAGAGAGAGAGAGAGAGAGAGGCAGAGTTGAAAACAGAATCGAATACAAATTTTGCGCGCACCTGCGCATGCACAAAATTTCCTCTTTAAAAAATTAAAATAAAATAAAATGATGAACATCCGTGAGTCCTCCCTCCCGAGTCTCTCCCCCTTCCCCCTTATCCTGTTTATGATTGCTCGTTTTTCTCCACCCGTTAGTTCTTAAAGAGCAGCGCGCTCAAGTTTCGGCAAACTTTACAGAAAGGTGAGAGTAGGAAGATCGATTCACTTCACGCGGACGGGTTTCCTATGCCACATCGCCACATGCACGCGCGCCCACAGGAGATATTCCACAGAGAGTGTCCTGTTTGGATTTGATTGATTGCTCTCTCTCTCCCCTCTGTACTGGACATTCACTACAAAACCGTGCAGCTTAACCACAAAGCCCTATTGATTTTGTCTGGCTAAAAGCATATATATATATATATATATATATATATATATATATATATATATATATATATATATATATATATATATATATATATAATGTGTATTTGTGTGTCTAATGCTGAAATCCTAAGCACTAAACATCCCAAAAGACAGAATGTCCATCACTTACCGTGAGCAACGAATCCAGGTTCTCCAAAAAAAAAAAAAAAAAAAAAAAAAAACAATTTAAAAAGTCTCAAATTTAGTTGTTTTTTTTTTCATCTCGGTTAGTAACCGTGCACAGTCTCCCTCCTCCGATCTGGTCCTTCCTAAGATTTTCGCTCTGCCTCGACTGAGCGGAGAGCTCTCCTCGGCACCGCTATTATTTTCACTAAAATATATGAAAATTTATGCAAATGAAAATCAGCACTAACTGTTCGTCTCTTGTTATACTTGGGGATTTTCCCCCTCTCTTGCTTGCACCAAGAACAAATGACGTCCTCAGCGGGGAACATGGGGACCTTGTCCCGTAAACAAACCAAATAACAAACATCATGCATTTGAGATTACGTTTAAACTTCAAAACTTGGTCGTTTGCACGCTTCCACTCTCCTTCTCTTCTTTTTTTTCTCTTTTTCTTTTTTCCTCGCGTTTCTTCACAGCCACGCGAGACGCCCATTTTCTTTTCTTTTCTCTTTTTTTTTTTTTTTTTTGGAAAGCGCGCGCTTAAAAACGCAACGCAGATATTTCAGCCCCAAAAAGCCTGCTGTATATTAATGACTAGACGGCCCCATGGCAGCGGCCCTGCTCTGGCGTTCAGTGTAAACAAATCCTGGAGGTTCTCTCATTTTATTTTTAGTTTGATTCAGATTAAACCTGCTGGGACACACAGGGAACGTGCGGTTCCTCTCTCTCTCTCTCTCTCTCTCTCTCTCTCTCTCTCTCTCTCTCGTGCATTTCAGGAAATCTGTCCGATCTGTTTAATATGCTCTCTCTCTCTCTCTCTCTCTCTCTCTCTCTCTCTCTGAATTAAGCCTGATGTATCCTATCCTTTCCTGTACCAGCCATCGAAATAGCCTTTAGTGCACAATTACAATTAGTTTGTGAATTGTTATCTACCCTTCCTCGGGAATGACGTTTCTTCTTTCAACAGCACATTAAGGAGAGAAAATCATCTCGCGCTCATCAGCTTTGTTTGGCCTCTTTTTTGCCAAGCAGGCGTGCCAGCTCCAATTCATTACTTGACGTTCATTTATGCCCCTGCCTGCATCCTGTAGGGGACTGGTGTTGAAACAGGCAGTTGGAGAAATGAATCGATGGCATGTGCGGCGTGCATGTCGTTCCTTGGTACTGTTACTCGAATCACGAGACGTATTTTCTGCGAATTCTCAAAGGACTGCTTAGTTCTGCCCTCGGTTTTGGTTGCCACTTTCTCTCGTGCCCTGTTCCGGTGGGGTTGCCCGCGCGCTCCGTTTCCGCTTGGAAGCATCTCACGTCGTCTCGAGTTAACTCTTAAGGAGCCACATGCAAGTGCCCTTTGAGTGAAATCGTGGAATTTTGGGATGTTTCTTTTTTTTTTTTCTTCTTCACATAGGGTTTTAAGTATTTACAGTAAATATATCAAACTCTCATGTACATCTTTTGTACCTTTCGTATGTATCATTATACACCTTCAAAAAAAAATAATTTAAGCTGCACAACTTTACTTTATGGATCATTGACGTGGCTTTAAAAGTACACCGTGTGCATATTCTTGGGGAAAATATACACATAAAGGTGGAAAACATTTTCCACAGTGACCAGGAAAAGTACAGTTTTGTTACCTTTATTTCTGAAGGATGGATATGACTTTTATTTCTATTTAAACGTGCTGCATTCTGTTTCATTTCTACGTTTACCTACTTCTGAAATCCATACCCATGTCACGGGAGACAGCTGTGTTCATTTCTGTGTACACTGACTTGGCTTTCTGTACATTTGAACTACTAACTCCTACATTAATAGTTCATCCATGTCCAGCTCCATACACGAACACGTGCCCAAATCTCTTATTTGAACTGTAATTATTGTAATCAAGAGTGTTGCACTTCACTGCCATATGAACCAACAGTAGCCTACACACCACAAGCTCACAGTGACCAATAAAAGACTTCTATGTGTCTTATACACGATGCTCCAAACTTACTCTGTTTTTGATGCGTATTGTTATTTTCCTTATTTTATTCCACGCACATTACGCAGCTTGATTTATTTGCTTGAATTCAAAAGCAGCCTATTGCAATCACCGGAAGGGGGGGTATACGCCCGAAGCGGGCTTTTCCAGACTTGTCAATCACGCGGCGGTCGTCCAATCAGGAAGAAGCATGCGCTCGACTTCCTCGTATTTTGGAGGGGGAGAGAGAGAGACGCGGAGGACGCGCGCGGCACAGGGTAAACAGTCGCGTGTCCTCGAGCGCTGAGGGAGGGACAGAGCGGAGCTAACTGCCAGAGAGAGAGAGAGAGAGAGAGAGAGAGAGAGAGAGAGAGAGAGAGAGAGCGAGCAAGCGAATGAGGAAGAAGCCTTGCGACGTCGCCTCACACTGTAATAGTGGATTGTACTTCAGCTGGAGCGGCTTGGCAGGTTTAAACACATCAAAACAGAACAAAGAGACGAGAGACGCTACAGCGCTATAAAAGAATCTGCGAAAGAAAAGAGAAAAAGGGGGACCGGAGAAAGAGAAATCTCAGCGGCCAAATGACAAAAGAAGCGAGGAAAAGAGACGGTTAATATCTTTCCATTTGGTGACGGTGCATCCGTTTGGACGGTTTTAAGGACAAAATCTCACCGTGTTCCATCAGCAGAAGTTTACTTACGGGGCAAAGTTTTTTTTGTTGTTGTTGTTGTTGTTCTTGTTGTTGTTGTTTTTTTAAAGATTTTTTTCATTGAGAATTTTTCTGTGCGTGTGTGTGTGGTTTTTTTTTTGTTTGTTTGTTTGTTTGTTTTTTGTTTTTAAGAAATTCCAAAAACAACTTAAGCGACAACATACGGAAGACTGTCTCCGACTTCAGAGGGCTTCTGGACACTGGCGTAGAAAATAGGAATTATCATTTCTATTCATTATGTCTGAATTGTCCGAATATTCAAATTGCACAGTATAGCTTACGGATTTTTTTTTTTTTTTTTTTTTTTTTTTTTTTTTTTTGGTACATCCTATACCTGTGCACTGGTATCCTTTTTTTTTCCTGGTATTTGTTGCTTCGCACTTCGATGGTGTTCGCCCCAAAACCCAGCTCAGACTTTTAAAGTTTGAATAATTCATGAGATACAGTTTGCTTGCAACGAGAAAAGAGCGCGAGAGAAAGTTTCTGCAAAAAAAAAAGAAAGAAAGAAAGAAAGAAAAGGGAGGGGGGCTTTAACAACTGCTCTTCATAAAAATTGGCGGAATGGCCACGGCGGCTTCTAATCCGTATCTGCCCAGCAGTAGTATATTATCGTCGGGTTCGATAGTGCACTCGGACTCAGGAGGTGCGGGCATGCAGCCGGGCGGCGGCGCGGCGACCTCGGTGTCCTCCGGCGGCTTCCGAGGCGAGTCGGCGGTGAAAATGGTGCAGAGTGACTTCATGCAGGGGGCCATGGCGGCAGCGAGCAACGGCGGCCACATGCTGAGCCACGCACACCAGTGGGTGACGTCGCTGCCTCATGCGGCCGCCGCAGCCGCCGCAGCCGCGGTAGCAGCCGCCGAGGCCGCCTCGCCTTGGTCAACGAGTCCGGTGGGCATGGCGGCCAGTCCGCAGCAGCAACAGTCTCAGCAGCAACAGCAGCAGGATGTGAAGAGCAGCACGGCGCGCGAGGATTTGCACACTTCCAGCACGCTGCATCACCGGCATTTAGGTCCGCACCAGGCGCACGCGGCTCCCTGGGGCGGCGCCGCAGCTGCTGCACACATCTCCGCCATTACCGCGAGCCAGCAGCAGCAGCAGCAACAACAGCAGCAGCAGCAATCGCTCATCTACTCGCAACCCGGTGGCTTCACGGTGAACGGCATGCTGAGTGGCGGCCAAAGTCTCGTGCACCCGGGGCTGGTGCGAGGCGGCACACCTGAGCTGGAGCACGGCGCGCACCCGCATTCTCACCCTCACCATCACCACCATCAGCATCACCATCACCACCACCAGCATCAGCATCAGCATCAGCACCACCAGCAGCAGGGTCACCACGGCCCCAACAGCCACGAGGCTCACTCGGACGAAGACACGCCGACCTCGGACGACCTGGAGCACTTCGCCAAGCAGTTCAAGCAGCGGCGCATCAAACTTGGCTTCACGCAGGCCGACGTGGGCCTCGCGCTCGGTACGCTTTACGGCAACGTGTTCTCCCAGACCACGATCTGCCGCTTCGAGGCGCTGCAGCTCAGTTTCAAGAACATGTGCAAGCTCAAGCCGCTGCTGAACAAGTGGCTCGAGGAGGCCGACTCGAGTACGGGCAGTCCGACGAGCATCGATAAGATCGCGGCGCAGGGCCGCAAACGCAAGAAGCGTACGAGCATCGAGGTGAGCGTCAAGGGCGCGCTCGAGAGCCACTTCCTCAAGTGCCCTAAACCGTCAGCGCAGGAGATCAGCACCCTGGCCGACACGCTGCAGCTGGAGAAGGAGGTGGTGCGCGTCTGGTTCTGCAACCGCAGGCAGAAGGAGAAGCGCATGACGCCGCCCGGAGTGCCTCCAACGCCGGACGATGTGTACTCGCAGGTCGGCAACGTGAGTGCAGACACACCGCCCCCCTCCATGGACTGCAAACGAATGTTCAGTGAGACGTAGAACAAGCATAAACAAGACTTAATGAACAAAAACAAACAAACAAACAAACATATTTTATATAGACACACAGACTATCATGAAGATAGCAAACACATTTTGATACTGTGATTGTGAGATAAATAACAATGAGACTGCAAATGTATTATCTATTTTTCATCAGAGTGAGAGAGAGAGAGTGAGAGAGAGAGAACAAAACAAAACAAAAATCCTTTACCCCTCCACACCCCTCCCTCCTCTTGTTTTCCCCCCCCTCAATATCGCCCCGCTTTAACGTTCTTCCAGGCCCGCAAATGTCTTTAACCTAAAAGGTTGTCTGCTTTTTTTCTTTCAGGGACATTTTTTAGTAGATTACTTAAAAGATGCAAGTTTAAACGGGCCGAGCGAGGCGGGCGACCAGAAGGTGACACCAACCACACGTTCGTTCCATCAGGTAATTTTGGCGCATTGACATCAAGTTGGAAAATTTCGAAATCATTTGAAAATGAAATGACACCCCCCTCCCTCCCTACCAACCCCTACACACTCTTGTTTATGAGATGGAACCGAAAGCAGGTCAATGCATGTATTGAGATGGGACGTTAAACCCTGAGAAAAAAAAAACAACAACAAAAAACAAAACAAAACAAGGGGGACGAAATTCGACATCGAAGAAGAGAACAGCATCCGCGACGCTTCCGACTTATTTTTATTTGTATTTTTTGCAGAGAAGACTGCACGTTATAATATATTTTCGTTTCTTTCTGTTGTTTTTTTTCTTCTTCTTCTTCACAAAAGACACGGAATGGGATTTTTCGCCTTGCCTTCCAGACCTTATAAACACAACAGACGGAAAAAAAAAAAAAAAAAAAAAAACCATAAAGACTGCTCACATTTTCAGATCTCTAAGATCATATTTTGTGAACGTTTTTATGTAAAGGACTTAACGTCACACGGATGTTTGGGTTTTGTTTTTTTTTTTTTTTTTTTGATTGTTTGTTTTTTTGTTTTTGTTTTTTGAAGACAATACAAAAAAAAAATCAAAGACAGACGTTTGAAAAGACTTTACGGTTCCTCAGCTGCACTTATTTGAAATCCTCTGCGGGAGCTGTGGATGTTCTCCATGCTGCCATTTCCAAGCAGTATTCTTTTGGTAGGTTTTAATAAACGAGACTATGTAAAGCCGGCAATATATAGATTCCTTAGATCAGCTGTTGATCGGAATTATTTACTTTATATTTTCATTCAAATGCTTTGTTTTAATATTTTATTCGGGATACATATGAACTATTCCAAGCAGTAATTTATTCCCCCACCCCTCACCCCCCACCCCCCGTTTCAGAACTGTGTAAAAATGTTCTCTTCCCTGATTTATTTTTTTTTCCTTTTTCTTCGACTTTGTTGATTTGTTTCGTTGAAATTTTTGTGTTTTGTTTTGTTTTGTTTTGTTTTTTTGAACGAGCACAAATCGAGAAGAGCAGACTTTTGGCAGTAGACAACAAAGGGTATTTTGATGTGATGATTTGATTGTAATTTAATTTTAGTAGTGATTCCGTAAGAGATGATTGAGAACAATAAATTTGTTAGAATGAAGTAAAACCAATGATTGTGTGTTTTTGCCTAAGCTCTCAGATCTTAATACACAGATGATAGATCAAGTGGAATTTATATGGGGCTATTTGAGAAACTGGAGACATGGAAAAATATGAGCTAACCCAATGATGTGGCAGTCCGAGGGATTTATTATACCGCAAAAGATCTTCTTTTAATGCTAATTCTTCTGGGCCTCATGTGTAGACCCTAACAACTCGATATTTTAAACTACATCTCTGAGCGCCATGTTCATGTTTAAATTGAAATGATCAGTGTGTGTCTTTATATAATGCAACGTGCCTTTTTAAAATCACGGAATTTCATGTTTGTTTAGTTTTTTGATTTTTTTTCCTCTTTTCAAGAAATTAGCTTTGTTGTTTTTGTGTGTGTGTGTGTGTGTGTGTGTGTGTGTGTGTTTTCTTTTTCTTTGCGCCATGTCGTGTAGCAGCAGTAGTGGCTATTCACTGGGCCTTGATCCCACGGGGCAGAAGTTGAAGGCTTGTCCGAGGTGGAGTGTTCACAGCTGCTTAGCTTTTAAACGCTCGCTTTTGTTGTGCACCTGACTTCTCATTTCTAGTTTCTCATCACAGCCGCCAAAGCCTAAAATGCATGCATTAGATCGCTTACATGCAAAGATAGACGTTGATATTTTGGATACAGATGCTGTAGCTGCGAGATTCAGAGAAGACCGAGCAAAATAATGTCGCCTAGTAGTCGTGAGATGTGCAGGACAATGAAGATTAATGCGGATTTTGAGCGCAACACACATGTTAGTTTGTATCCAATCAAAGGAACTACTGGGCCTGCGATACCTTTCACGATTGCTTATTACTGCTCTTTAACTGTGATAATATTTACCTCTGTTTCATCCAGTCCTGATTCTCGGTCGCGTGAATAGTGTAACAAAATGCACATGCACAGTGCTACAATCTGGAACCGTTGAGAAATCTCTCTCTCTCTCTCTCTCTCTCTCTCTCTCTCTCTCTCTCTGCACATCCCTGTGGAATCCCTAAACAGCACCAAAATATTTACATTGTCTAATCTAATATCCTACACGCAATAAAAGCACGGGGTGGTGGGGGGGGGATGGGGATTTTGGGTATGTCCGCGTCCTATATGCCATTTTTTTTTGTCTAATGCAGCACCAAAAGTAGCACTCTTCCGCTTTGTTCGTGTTCTATACCAAGTTTACAACTGAATCAAAAGTACAATAAAGTTACTAAAGCTAGTTTGAGAAGGAAAAGAGAAGTGACTCTCAAATGATTGGTGCAGATTTACAACACGGTTTTTGGTGTATGATTTTGAGGCTGTGTTTTTCAAAGATCAAGCTGTTATGGTCTCTGTATTGGAAAGACACTGTAAGATGAGTTTCCTTCCTGTCATGAATGCTGTTTATTAATTTTCTAGTAGCCTACCTGAGAGTAAATTAGTTTAGCACTGCTCTATTATTATTATTATTTTTTAAATAACATCGGGACAAATCTTTAGTGAAAATAAAAAAAAAAATGGAAATAAAAAACGAGAGAGAGAAAAGAAAAGGGCGAAATTGCTTATCTTTCAACTTTTCTTTCTCGAGCTGACTATTCAGCACAACGCGCAATCCCCAACTCTCAAAAAAAATTTAAATTTCGCGGATGATTTCCCATACACTAGTTGCTAAGCAACTGAATTCAATCAATGTTATAGAAGTAGCCTATGCATCTCCACTCTTTGTGCCCTGTAATAGGGAACTGACATTCAAACTCGATTTGGTATATGAATGAGAAAAGAGTGTTTTATCATTAAAATTCACCAAAAAAACAAAACAAAAAAAAAAAAAAACAAACGCAATTCAAAGCCACTTTAGTTGTTTGCACTTGTCAGAAACGTGACAGTGTCAGCTTGAGTTGTTTGTGTACAAAACTGTGTATTGAACTGAATTAGAAGATTACATTGCGATGTGGCCCTGGGTCATCCTATATATATATATATATATTATGTGAAATTCGAGATATGTCAATTCCATCTGTGGAGTCCAGGGTGCTAAAACTATTGCTCACACTTCCACGAATACAAATGACTCGTTTGCAAAGTTATTCAATCCATTTATAAATGACAACACGAACCCTGATGTGAGTGGTTATCCCTTTAAAAAAAAAAACTCTCAGGCAGCACTGCTGGGAGCAATTGACTGTGATATAGAGTTCTTGAAAAGGTTCTTGGTAGAGTTAAGGGTTCTCTTGGCTTCCTAAAAAGCTTCTGACAGGGAAACACCCTGCAATGTGGTGTAGAGCTTTACACGGAACCTTTAAGGGTTTCCCCAGAAGGACAGCCGAAGAATTCATAAGGTTTCTAAATGTATTTTCCCAAAAGATTGTAGTTCCACGTTTATGATTCGTTAAGGGGGAAAATGAATGCAATCTGTTTTCATTACACTCTAGAACCCTGTTCTGTTAGTGAAACTGCATGTATTTTTTAAATGATTTCTTTTTTTTTTCTCGAATTCGTTTGGGAGTGGAATATCTTATGTAACTGTGTGTGCTCCATCAGTGTGTCGTGTAACATCTAATACTTACAAGTTAGACATGGGAGATTTAATCGAGCGTTATCTATCTATTTATTTATTTATTTATTTATTTATTTACAGTACTATGTTTATTACACTAGGTGTCTAAAAGCCGAATGTTTGTTAATATCTATAATAATCATGTAACCTTTAATAGTTTCCCAATCATGATTATAAGTCACTGATGTCTAAAACATGCAGGAAAAGACTGAACCGCAAACAAACAAACAAACAAACAAACAAACAAACAAAACAGGCGCGAATAGGACTTACAGACAGAATGAAGCATAAAGCCATGGGGTTAAAAACTTAAAGAAACAAAAAAAAAACTTGCAAATGTTGGAATGTTTTTAAATGCCATTTAATGGGGCGTTCAAATATCAACAACTATAGTTCTGTTTGCTTCACAATTCCTTAATAATAAATAAATAAATAAATAAATAAATAAATAAATAAATAAATAAATAAATAAATAAAAACCCCAATCGATGCCTAAATGGCGTCTGGTACTTTTGGGCAGTGAAACTTTCGGTAGTCTGACCAGCAGTGTGGGTTTATTTGCTTTTGAACTGGGTTCCTCACGTCAGGTATAAATCACGACGTTGTGTAAAATATGAAACATAAAGGCAACAGCAATAAAATAGTATAGCAGCCTAACTGGCTATTACTATTTTTATCATTATAATAATAAGTATTATTATTATTATTAGCAGTAGTAGTAGTAGTAGTAGTAGTAGTATAAACAACAACAACAACAACTATTATTATTATTATTATTATTATTATTAACAACAACAACAACAACAACAACAATAATAATAATAATAATAATAATAATAATAATAATAATAATAATAATAATAATAATAATAATAATAATCTCGGTTTGCTCCACAGCTCGTTCTTTCACAGGTTGCATTGGGAACCTGATTAATATTCTTAGTATTGACCCGACCGTGCTGATTGTACTCTGTGTTTAAAAATCCTGCGCGCGACCAGCAGATGAACTGAAACAGATCTGCTCTTTTCATGATGTTGGTGTGAAGCCACACATTATAGGCCTCATCCAAGACTCCCGTGTCTTCCCCTCGTAGTTACTTCTAATCAGCCCTGCGAGCTCTCATCGGGATTCTAGCCTGTTTAGATGGAGTGCTGTGGATCCTCGACTGTCACTCAGCACTCTCTCCCAGTGTCTAATGAGCTGTCGCGCGCGCCTCGACTCAATTCCAAAACGGAAAGCGCATATAGGCCTGCTGCAACGATATAGCTATATTCTACAGCGTCGTTAACACCGCCTCATTAAAAAAAAAAATAATAAAAAATAATAATAATAATAATAATAATCTTTCCTTCTGCCACGGGACAGGCATGGAGAGAGGGTGAAATTGCACGCTTCGGATTATATACCCCCTTTGGAGGGGGCATCTACTCCCAGGGCCTGGCTGCCGCGTGCCCTTCGCCGCTCTCCCGCTAATCAAATATTAAAATATGCAGCGGGGTGACGCGACGTGCCGGCTTTCCTTTCTATAGAATAGGACAGGTGAGAGAAACGAGCCAATGAACCGGAGCTGGGGATCATTTCATCCGAAAAAAAAACCAAAAAACAAACCAATATTTGTAAGCCCTTTTTACATGTTAAGGATGTTTAAAAATAATAATAATAATAATAATAATAATAATATATATTTGGTAATAATCCGTTTTAAGGGCCGTTTTCCCTCCATAATAAAGTCTACAAAATAAACGTGGCCCTGCAATAGTGAAGCTGAAAAGACTTAAGGACCTAGATTTCACGAGTTTCTCACCAAAACATGTCCTCTGAAGAGGAGGGGGTTGGAGGGGGTGTGTGTGTGTGTGTGGGGTGGGGGGGTTGCAGAGACCGAACCTGATCGGGCTAACTTGTTGGAGTTGCCTATTTTTTTAATTTTTTTTTTACTGGTGAACCTACCAAATGCATTGGATTTGGGGTTTTACTAGCAGCTTAAATGCACAGGAACTGGGTAAGTCAAAGTCTCTAAGACACCCCGTTTGCTGCTCCTCTCAGTATGAGCGTTTTAAACATCACAAGGTCGTGGAGGAAGCGCGTTCAAAGCGAGTGTGTTTATTCTGAACTACAGCAGAACTTATTCGTATAATCGAGCTACTTAACCGTAAGTGGACATATAACTTATACCTGTAGGTCTGATAGATTAGACTGGAAGAGTTTGTTAGATACTTTTTTCTGACATACTTCTAGGGAGGAGTAGCAGACATAACAACTACTTCTACTACCACTACTACTACTACTACTTATTATTATTATTATTATTATTATTATTATTATTATTATTATTATTATTATTATTATTATTATTATTATTATTATCATATCACTGGGTGTTTTGCTGCATAATAATAATAATAATAATAATAATAATAATAATAATAATAATAATAATAATAATAATAATAATAATAATAATAATAATAATCTTCTGAATATAATGAGACATTTGCAATTCCTGATAAGATAAAAAAAAAAGTTATTCGTCATTTAAATGATTTTGATCAACTCTGTGTTTAAACGATGTATATATATATATATATAATATTTATATATAAAAAAAAATTAAGGGAACACATTCATGTAGCAGGCATATATATCCGTGTGTGTGTGTGTGTGTGTGTGTGTGTGTGTGTGTGTGTATAAAACATTTAAATATACATAATACAAACCATGAATATACATGTAGGCTATATTTCCTACGTGAAGAATAAAAAAACGATGATTTGTCAACCTTAATAAACAACAAACAAACAAACCAAGAAGTGACAAAACATGTCAGAATTCCAAAAAAAAAATGCACTTTATTTAAACGCGTAATGATAAATGTTATAGATTTGTCCTGCTGTGTGAAACATTGGGACTAGGAAATGATTAATAATTGAACTATAAGACTAGCTCACAAGGAACCGGTCCGATTATTTTAGCAGTGTTTATCAGTTTTGATTTTATTACAATTTCATTATGAAACTGTAGGTTCATGAACGGTTGGGACTACACCTGCAGCTGCTTTAATAGCCTACTAAAGCCTGCGATTTTCTATCCAGGTGACTCTTTAAAGCAGCCTGCTTACATATATGAATGCTATACTTGTATATGTGTGTTACACTGTGATCTGTCATGCCGAGTGGGTTTTTTTTTGTTTTTGGGTTTTTTTTTTGCGCTTTTACGGGCCAACAGCGCCACCTGCTGTACATGTTTATCTAAAATTCTAAAGACGAGATGATGATGCACGTGGACATTTCACCTCGTGAAGTCTTGATCAGTGCATGTTGTTGTTTAGATGCATTTCAACACATGATCAGACAATTATTAGTTGCTTAATATTTAAATCTGGATTCGAGCAAGCTGGTGCTTGTGTTGTCAACTCGCCTGGAGTTGCTTTAGCGGGTTTGTTTTCAACGCTGTCAGGCTATAATTAATAATATTATGCTTTATTATTGATGGGTTTAAGAAAATGTTTTGTCATTTGTCCCCCCCCCCCTTATGAGATTATACATAAATAACTGTATAAATAAATAAATAAAGTGGCCCTAAATAGATTATCATTTAGGCTTTTCATTTTTTATTTTTAATAGCTGTTTAAAGAGACAACAAGGAATGTGACTTAAAGGAAAATATATATATATATATATATATATATATATATATATATATATATATATATATATATATATATATATATATATACATATATATATATATGATGTTTAGATACTGTTTATCTTTATAAAATACATACTGAAGCACATGTGCAGACCCTTTGCTTGAATATGTGCCAATTCTTATCAGTGCTCTTGCATTGCTTGACACCATGTGCTTAATATCAACAAATAAAAAGTTGTGCGCTGGCACCATGGATTTTACGTTGTTAGCATTTGTGGATGAAGTCACTTGGCCAGCGTTGCGCCCTTGTCTGAACCACCAGCTCATGTATGATCCATCTCTCAGACTAAGGCCTACTGATGCACCATTAATCACTCAAATCTGCAGCTTCCACATGGCCTGTCTCCTCCCTAATGTTAAACAGCCTCGCTCACGAATACGAGGAATACATTTAGCACAAGTGGGGAAGGAGGACTGGAGAATCGATGGCAGCATGGCCTCATCCTCCGGAGTCCACTGACATCTCCAGGCGTATAAAAGACGTTTGGCCATCACCTCTTCTGATGGATTTGTCAATACTGCTTAGTGCAAGGGAGGGACCCATCCTAAAACATTCACGAGCATGCAAAAACACCCACCAACACACACACACACACACACACACACACACACACACAGCCCCGCACAGAGCCAAGCTCATCCTGTCACTTGGATAAAGATGTGCTTTCTGATACATGTGTGGATTAGACAAAATGTTTGGGGAGGGTTAGGACAAGCTTGCTGATAGAGTTACTGTATAGTCAGAGGAACAGAGAGTGTGTATGAGTGTGTATGTGGAGAAGGGGGGGTGGGGGTGTCTGCTGGGATTAGTTTCTAATTAACCAAGCAGGGATTTGGGGTAGAGAGACAAGACGAGCTCTGCTTAGCTCCAAGGGTTGCATTGTTAACCATTTTCAGGTTGTAGGGTTTAATAGGTTACTAATGATTGGGCACAGGTATTTCAGTTTAGGTATTAATGCCTGAAACCACAGCATACGGGCATGTTTCTAGCTTAGCATTTAAACTCAGTGTTTGTAATTTAGAGAGCTGCAAATTGATAGCTTCATCCGGGTCATCAGTTAAGGGCTGGTGTGTTTAACCACACACACACACACCACTTTGCATACGGGAGAAGGAAACACAGCTGTTTGCACTGCATTTCCACTGGTGGGTTGATTTATTTTCAATCCCATTGACAATATTTACAGCAGTCTGCAGTGGTGAAAAAAGCTATCTGCACTTTGACTGCTCACTTAGTTAGCCCTTAACTTTACATTAACCAGAAATCATCCTGACTTAATTGCCTGTGATGCTATTTGCACATAACATAGTTTGTTTACACCCTGTTCAGGGTGTACCCTGCCTTGTAGCTCCATGCTCCCTGGGATAGGCTCCAGCTTTCCCTGTGACCCTGAAGAGGATAAGCGGTGTCGAAGATGGATGGATGGATAGTTTGTTTACAGAAACCCAGTATTGTCTCGTATGTGTCATGATGGTCCTGGATCCATGATATTTTGGGTGCCAATACAATTAACTTAACCTTCTGGCCTTTCTTAAACAAACAAAAATATTTGAGGGGGGAACAAAAAACTTTGCGAGAAACCTCTTTCACACTACATAAGTAACCACACTGTGCACTCATTCCCAAGTCATTACAGGCTTTATTCCCTGAAATAATAGTAATTAATTGGTGTAATACACAAAGGACATAATTATCTTTTTTTTTTTCCAGCACGGGCACATTTAATTACCGTAATTGTTCCCCAAGCCTTGTTCGAAAAGGGGTGTAGCCTAGACAATCATAATGCATTATATGCTAATCCCATATTTGATTTTCAATCAAGGGGCTATGGGTATCAAAGAGGGAAGGAGAAAAAAAAAAAACCAGCAACAAGTACCAAGCTGAGCATGTTTCAACCAATTGAAACATTCCAAACAAATGCAGATCTTTGAATGAACCTGCGTTTCAACCAGCTGCAGTTCTGTGTTATCTGGGCAAGTATTAGATGTGTTAATAACTGCCAGATTTAGCTCTTTCCTCTCACAGGCCAAGAGCAAAACTACTGATTAACGGGAGTTCCTCTGAAGTGTGGCTGCTTGGTGCATGGCTCTTTGAACGCAAGATGGAATTTAATAAGTAAACAGAGAGAGCGAGAAGAACAGGAGTTCTGATCAGGAGCTTGTCAAGCCCCCAATGTCAGCTGATTAGCCCACGCCGACTGGACGTGGTAATTGCGGAGCTTTGACCCCCTCCAGGCAAATATTAGATTTTACTGGTTTAACCTTTCACGGTGGGCTTAAATTGCCTCCACAGATGTTGAGCGGTAGCTTGAGAGCTCCTGTCCTCTCATCAGAGAGAGAGGATGGTCTTCAGACTCAGCTTTTATTAGCCTCCTCTCATCCAGAGGCCACTCTTTAGGCCTGATTGGTGATTTCTTCACTGATATCATCATCATCACCACCACCACCATCATCATCATCATCGAGATCATCAGCGGTTGCTTTGTTGTTCAAAGTGTTTATTTATAATTTTGCACATCTGCCATGCAAAACCATGTATGTGGTTTTCATGGATGATTTTTTTTTTTTTTCTGCAAAGGAACATCAGGAGCCAATTATGTTCACAGAGCAAAACATGAGAACGTTAAATATGTAAGCAGTTTTGAGGGTAGGAGGCAGTGGAAGGACCCAGGGGAAACCCCGATGGCCATTAGAGGCGAACGCGCAGCGGGATCAGGCGGTATAGGAAGTTTTTCTTCGGTCGCTCTCGGCTCTTTCCAGAGTCTAGGGTTTCTCTCGTCCTGTCTGGGATCCCGGACCTCTTCCTCCCAAGCGTCTAGCAGTTGCATCCCACGGCCCCTCGCACCACGTTGCCCAGTAATGGCTTCCTTCCTCTTGCTGCCCCTCCTCCTCAGACACTCACCTGGGGAAAAAAAGGTTAGACACATGACTGGAGAGGAGGGGGAGAGACATTGGCCTTTTTATCCATGGGAAATTGGGAAGGAACTCTCATCTTGTCTCAGGATGGAAACCCAATACAGCCGCTCCTCTGGTGAAGAGGGTGGGGAGGGGAAGGGGGAAGTTCAGACTGAAAAGTGGTTCCATCTGAGGAAGAGAAAGTAAGTGGGAGTGTGTGAGAGAGAGAGAGAGAGTGAGAGAGAGAGAGACTCTTCCATGACTGTATGGATATGTGCGGTCTGCAACGAACTGTAATATGCAGTGATTTTTATTTGATTTTATTCTGAAATAGAAGGAAATACGTTGACATATAGAGCAAGAAAAAAATATATATATCCACATGTAGTGGAGCTCACTCTGATTGGTTGTTATTGCAGATCCCATGAGCTGAAGATAGCTGCTTGGCACGAGCTGAGAACCCATCTGATCTAAATCACATCATTCTTCCTTTATCACCACTGTGTATGGTGTGATACTCAGGTAGCCCCCCACCCCCCTCCTCCTCCTCGTCCTCCTCCAGCCAAAATGTGTAATATCTGTGGATGGCCATGGCCACATCCCGATCTACCTGCTGCTCATTTCAGTTTCACACACTGCCACAATTGCTTTGTAATTAGGCTGATATTGATGAGGCCTGAGTCCAGCAAGTAATCGCCTGGCGGTTCAGCTTCTCTCCACTCCTCAGCCAAACGTCTCTATTTATTACAGCCCTTTTTGCTATCAATTAAAACCCGACTCTCCTGGAGTCACTTTCCGATACACTGGGAAGCGATTTGCATGGAGGGCAGATACCGAAAGCTGGGTTAAGAGTTCTCCACGGATGAGGAGAGCTATGTAAGCATTATGATTAGGATGATTGGGCTGTGCATAAACAAGGTCTTGCACAAGCTGGAAAGCGAGCCGTCTGTTCTGCACAATAGGAAACAGCGTGATAAATATCTGTCCGTGAGACAGATAAATAAATAATTTTTGTTTTTTAAAAATTACATGAGTATGTGATGGAGTTTGATGTCAGTGTCACAAATAACGACAGAAAACAAATAAATGACCGGATATAAGAATAACGAGCTAGGGATAGAATGGTTAAATAATAATAATAATAATAATAATAATAATAATAATAATAATAATAATAATAATAATAATAAAGTATTAACACTGTGGTCTACAAGTGTACGATCCAGTTTGAACCATTTCACATTGAAATCTGAAATTTTATAAAGAGGCTGATGAGATTTTTAATACACACTGCAATGACAGCATAAGTATTTGCTTAAACTTCTTATTAAAATGAAAGACTTATTGATGCGCCTGGTATTAAGTAGTTGATCAAATATATAAATAAATACTTTTTTACTGTAGCAAAATCTAGATGTATGCTGCATCTGTAAAAAATTATCCGACTGGTATGAAATATCATTAAAGAAATACCTATTTCACTTTCCCTTATCACCTTACACCACCATACTGGTACACCATCGCATGGCTAATCCAAGCGTTTTCTCTCTGGATTGTCCTTTTGTGTCTACAGATACATATCATTTGTTTGTCCTTGCATTTTTTTTTTTTCACCCTTCCGGCTTTGGTTGATGTGTGTGCATGGGGAGTGTATTATTCAGTCGTTGTCTCCTGGGTCATGCAGGTCTTGCGTGAATTACGGTGCTCAGGGTCTCAGGACGGCTCCACGCTGAGGCAAGGACACCATGTGGCCCTCGCTCATGTCCCGCGGCTGCCTCTTCTTCCCCCCAATCACAGCGTTCCCTCTGCAGCACTCCCTGCAGATAAGAAGCCAATCATCGCTGGCTTAGGCACATGTGCTGGTTCACATAGGGCAGCGTCATCAGAGGACGGCGGGGGGAGCAGGTTGGCTGAATGGCCCTGGGGCAAGAACAGTTCACTGGCACCCATGACAAAGGCACACGCGTACGCGTACAAAAGCAAAAGCACACCACATCTGTGCAGTTTTCTTCTTCTGTCTTTTTTTTGCTTTGCCTCTTTCTCCCTTCCAACAGTCGTGGGCATAAGAGTGTGCCTGCGTGTTGATCAATAAGTTCCCCCAGTTTTTGATGAATTATAGTTTGGATTTGATTCATTACGAGCCCCATAAGGAATAAAACCCGACAGGGCATGCTGTTATAGGAAACCCATCGATGTCGGGGCGGTGTGATGTGACATGAAGTCGATTTTTTTTATTTTTATTCCTCTTATAGAACAGCATAGTTAGCACAGCAATATGGTTAGTCTTAATGTTGCGGAACATCCGATAAACAGGTTAGTTCCTATTATCACTTACATTATAGCAGTTATAAACAGTCATTCCCTCACCACCATCTCTCTCTTGAAGTTAATAAGACAAAAAATTATTTAAAAAAATGCAGTTTTCCCTGTTACCAAGAAACCACAAAAATACTTTATTAGAAAACTTAAAGTTACAGCTTTACCTCTGACTGTTACAAAGCTCTGACACTGGAGACTCCTTCCAAATATGAGAAATAAACACCTTCTCACCGAAAACCTCTACATATCAATGATATTAATATTCCAGTCCCTGTGTATGTTCCTACTATGGAAATGATGACATATTAGGCTGAGCACAGTAATATAAACCATGCAGTCAATCTAGGTTCAGAGCTGCTGTTATAGAACATTCATTAAACATCATCTGACCAATCAGAATCAAGAATTTGACAGCGCTTTGGTAAACGTGCCATACTGACAAGCATGTCTCTGTATTTGCATTTGGTTCTAGGTGTTCACAAACTTTGCGCAGAACTCCTGAATCTTCCAACAATCAACATGTGTTTATGGGTATGTTTAATGTTTAAAGGCTTAAGATTAATGGTAGTGTAATCAATTAATCCACTACTTTGCCTTTCTTCTGATGCACCCGAATCGGGTTCACTTTAGTTCACTCGAGTTCTTGGCTAAAGCTCAATATTTTTTGTTATTGAGATGGGTTTTTTTTTTAGGGGTGAATTGTGCATGAATGGTGGAAAATGCTAGCGGAAAAGCAGCTCTGAGCATGCTGCCCTGTGATTGTGATTGTGTTGGCTATAACTCAGCAGAGCTAAGTAGTATAACAGCTTTAAGGCGAGACGGTGAGATGCGCTTATCCTGGCACGAGCCAGTAAGGATATTAGGAAATCGCTGTAAAGCACTGTGAAAATTGTGATTACAATAAGCTCTGAACCACGACCACTAAAGGCTCAGCAGATCTCTCTCACTCTGACTTTGTTCGTTCATTTTTTATTTTTTTATTTCTTAAATATTCAAATGCTTCACAAATGGCAACACTAACCACAATTCATTCCACGGATTCTGGCATTCCACTCATGTTCTCCAAACAGACACGCTTCCTTTGCCTTTCAAGTATTAATGACTTGCTTACTGGACTGAGCCCACTTTTCCAAAATTCCTTGAGCGAAGGAGAATGCTGATTAATCCTCAGAGAAGACAGCCAAGCCATAGACTTCTGCAATACTCATTTTTTTAATCCTAAAAAATCAAACTGGCATGGAAGTGTGACAAAATAAAGTGAATTGAGCATAACTCATAGTTTCAGTAATCTGGTATTACCTCTTTAGGTGTACATCACCTAAAGCACATGATTACTATTCATTTCATTAAATGAACAGTCAGTGGCTGAATTCATACCTACTTCTACTGTCTGTAACAAAGTGCTGAAATAATACACCGACGTTCTTTCTTTTTTTCTTTTTAAAGACATGGAAAAGAATTCATTTACATTGCAAAACAAACATGGAAGACTTCTGGACAACGTTCGGCTCTAATTCAGGTGTATAGTTTCATAGTTTACTCAAGAGACCAAAAGCTAACTTCTCTCTGCCACACAAAATACAAACACCAAGCTAGTCCTGTGTTAACTCAGTTAGGCCTTAGCTAATGTATGATTTATGCCTAGCCCCCTAACCCCCTACAGTGAAGTAGAGACAAGAGGTCAGGTCTATTTTTCTTATAAAGCCACAACGTGCTTGTAGCTAAAGTCTGAGCACAGACACAGTTCATCATGCCACTGACGAGCGTCACACGTGGTCTGGCACGAGCTAGAGGCTAGCAGCCCTTCAGTTTGATGAATACGCCTCAGCACATGCTCCAGCTCCATCACGGTGGTACATGTGATGACGAAGCATTGATCTGTAACAAAGCACATGCCTATGGAGCACAGTCTCGTGGTTGCTGTTGCTAATAAATGGCTAAGTAGAGAAGAACTGCAAACAAAACAGAAGAGTGCTGATTTCAGACACAAACACAGAATTGCTTTCAAAACTTACTTTGGATACATCCTCAAACTACAATCAGTTTGGAGTTACGTTACTTAGGTTTGCCGTCAAAGGTCTGAGGTAGTTTTTCACACTGTGACTCAAAGGGTTTAAAAGAATGCAGAACATGATATAGGGTGTTATAGGAAAATGATTAACAGCCAGGTCGCGTGATGCAGCCCGATGCAAAGTGGCAGGCCAATACTACCTTGAAGGACTACCTTGTTGTACTTTTTTATCCATTTACAATATAGTTACATTCATCCTCTAAGTTAAATTCATTGTCATTTCACTTAGAACAGCTATAAACGGTAAGTTAAAAAGAAAAATGCAACTTGTTGCCATACAACGCACAAAATCAGTCCCTCCAGGATTTGGCAATCGCAGAAATTAGTCAAGCAAACTCCGTAATATTTTGAAGGGCTTGCGATTTTTCAATATTACAGCGGACTTTCTGCAGATTTGTCATGTGACATCATCACAATGCGGATTCAGCCAAAGTCCTCTCCGATTCACGTGATTTAGCCATGAATACAGCTAAAAGGTTTCATTTACCAACAAACATCACTGCGAAGGACTGTGCAAAACAAATTCGTGCAATTGTAGTTTTGCCAATTCGAGTAGTTTTCCACAAAAATGCACACAGATCTCTACAAATTGCATCACAAATTTAAAAAAACAAAAAAAAAAAAAAAAAAAAAAGATTCAGCAAAATCCTGTATGGATTGCAAGACGTATGAGTTATGTCTGGGAAACCTTGTTCCCTGAGAAGGGAACAAGACTTTGCATGAGCTTCACGCTGTGGGAAGCGCCCTCGTGCATGACCGGTATCTGAAGTCTGTGTGAAATCATACCTATTTATAGGCCTGCCATGGTCATGTGATGTGGCATTATCAGGCGACATGGTGATTATAAAACAGCGCCTGTAAATCATGTCATCAGCCTCTATTATCTGAAGTGAAGATGCAATTCACACGGAACAGGGTTACATGCATAACCCAGACATTCCCTTTCAACGTTGCATGTGTTACACATTGTGGGGACAAGTATACCTACTCCATCATGCTGAGAATATGGCCTGTTCAAAAAGGTCCAAGCCTAATCCATGTCCAAACTGTAATATCAAACACTACTGGCTGGGCAGCAGATGTAGGCACTATAGAAATGTAATCTGGCCTAGGATATAGGAAGGCTAATTCTGGGGCAAAGTCAAGGCAAGAAGTGGCAACAGAGAGAGCTTGTAGATCTCCTACTCGCTTGAGAGATGTCAGGGCCAGCAGAAGAGCTATTTTTAGAGTCAGAAGCTTTTCTGAGGCTGACTCTAAGGGCTCAAATAGGGCACCTGATAGACCTTCCAGGACCAAAGAACGGTCCCGGGAAGGTACGCATGGTCTGCAGATGGGCCTCAGCCACCTGACACCATGCATAAACCTCGATGTTAGAGGATGTTTCCCCACAGAGGCTCCATCGATAGGGGTGTGGCAGCCACGTAGTCCCTAATTGTAGAAGGCTAACCCTGCTGAGAAACGTCCCTGTAGAAACTCCAGGACCGTAGATATTGCATAGTTTACTGGGTCTAACTGACATTCCTCACACCAGAAGACGCACCAGAAGAGCGCAAACAATTTTCTTGTGGATGGTGCTCTGGTGTTCAATATGGTCTTTACAACCTCGGTTGAGAGACCAGAATCTATAAGCTGGTGCCCCACAGGGGCCAGACCCACAGTTTCCCTAGTTCCAGCCAAGAGTGATCAATCAACCATCTGGCTTGAGACAGTAGATCAGAGAACCATATTCAAGCTGGCCACTAAGGTGCTACTAGCAGCAAATGTAGATGGTCTTGGCAAACTCTAACTAGAACTTGTGGGAGCAGAGCGATCAGGGGAATATCATACAGATGTAACCTTGGCCACGTCTGTACCATGGCATCCAACCCCAATGGTGCAGGAGCAGTGAGGGTGAACCACAGTGGGCAGTGTGTTGTCTCCTCATGTCTCACTTGGCAAACCTTCAACATATGGACTCCACCACTTATAGATGGACTCCACCACTTATGGACTCCACCACTTATAGCCTCCAATCCCTGGGCCTCAGCTCCTGCCTCGACAGGATATCTGCCCCCACATTCCAGTTGCCCAGAATGTATATTGCACTCACTAAGAAAAACTTTCCCTCCGTCCAGAGAAGAATTAGTTGCACCTGCCTGAACAGGGGGTGTGAACGTAGCCCTCCCTGGTGGTTGATATATGAGACCACCACTGTATTGTCTGTCACAGCTAGCACATGGTGACCTCTCAACTCAGGAAGGAAGAATTTCAGTGCTAGCATTACGGCGTGCATTTCTGGGTGATTTATATGTCACGCTAAAGATGGCCAACTAAGACCATGCCCAAGCCTGTGAGGGAGGCGACTGTCATTACCGTCTTGCAATAGGGAGACATGCCTTGAGTATGACGTGAGGCTAGAAACTGGGGAGAACTCCAAATTCTCAGACTACATAGGCATTGCCGCATGAGACTGATTACTCTTAAAGGTTTTGTCCTCAGATGAAAGCACCGACCTTTTAGCCACCACTGAAATGGTCTCATGTGCAATAGGCACAAAGGTATGACATCGGTTGTTGCTGCCATAAGGCCCAACAGTCTCCTGTAGGGACTGGAGGGGATGTCCAGACCCAGCTTTATCTTGCTCAATGTTGATAGGTTTGACATGTTGGGGATAGATACACCCTAATCAAAGTAATTCTTAGAAAAGCTGTCTCTGCACTGGACAAAGCATACTTTTCTTGGAGTTCAACCTGAGCCCAAAGCTCCACATATGGGCGAAAACAACATCTGAATCACCAACTACCTGGATCCTGCTAGAATTAACCAGTCATCCAGGTAGTTTAGTACAGTAGTTTAGTTTAGTATTATTTTTCACATGCCATACATTTCTACAGTACCTCTATTCTCAGTCCATCTGAAACGCCCTAATTGAGTTCTGTTTTCTCCAAAGCCCCTCCTTACGAAAAGCCCAGAGTGCTCTGATTGGCCAGCTGACCCATTGCGCTGTGATTGGCCAAAAACCTCAAGTGTGTGTTTCAGAAATGTAACACCCCTTACCATAATTGCAAGCGTCAGCTTCCAAGGCTTCTAAAGCAATTATAAACAAAGTTAATAATGATGTCAGTTTTACCATATCAGTTTGAGTCCCAATCAAATTATTTGGTTACCATGTTCGCCTGACACCGCCAGGGTTGGGGGTTCAATTCCCCCGCTGCCATGTGTGTGTGGAGTTTGCATGTTCTCCCCGTGCCGCAAGGGTTTTCTCTTGGTGCTCCAGTTTCCTCCCCCAGTCCAAAGACATGCATGGTACGCTGATTGGCATGTCCGTAGTGTATGAACGGGTGTGTGAATGTGCACGTGATTATGCCCTGCGATGGATTGGCACCCTGTTCAGGGTTTTCCCCACCTTGTTCCCCTCCTGGGATAGGCTCCAGGTTCCCCAAGACCCTGTAGGATAAGCAGTATAGAAAATGGATAGATGGATGGAAGGATGGATGTATTGTGTGTTTATTCAAGTTGTCTTTATTTTATGTTGTGTTTGTTTTGAAGAGCTAAAACTATTTAGTATGAGACACACATATATATATATATATATATATATATATATATATATATATATATATATATATATATATATATATATATATATATATATATACACACACACACACACACACACACACACACACACAGAAAAATCAATACTCAATAATCAAACACTATATAAGCTCGACCTCATAACGTTAAACTCCAATGTAATAGCTAGTGTTGAAAAGCGGAAGTGACGTAGTACACAAACGAAGCGACTATTTCCGCTGAACGCGTGCGCTTGTAATCCAACATGGCTGCGTCCAGTAGTCGAGCCGTGAGGAGTATTTTCTCAAAATGTCCCAAATGCAGCTGGAGCTTGTTTATTTCTACGCCAAACTTGAACCCACAGGTAAAAGTGCTTTTCCGAATTTTATATGATTTTTTTTTATAGATATAAATCTGTTTTGGCTTATCTTGCGCTGTAATTGTTTGCCCTGAAGCCTGCAGATGACGGGTCGCATACCAAAGCGCACCCTTCAGCACTAGATAGTATGCTAGAATAGTGCGGAACCGCCCCACATTCTGGCGTCCTCTCTAGTGCGGTAATATACGGTTTGGGACGCAGCCCGTGTTTGCCCTTGTGCTATTTCTGGGCTAAATAAGATCACGCTGATTTGAATCAAGTTTGACAAAAGAATGTTTGAATGTTACCATGTCGTCCGTGAGCACGTAACCAACCCCCTAAAATGCCAACCCTACGTCATAAAATAAATGAAAATGAAAATAAAAACCGTACTTTGGTTCTTACACCTCCACCCTGTGCACGTTGCTTCTCTAGAACTCCATCATAACTCCTGAATAACAGCACTCCTTGTATTGTTCTCTGTATGATGGATCACGTTGCTCGTATTTCCTCATTTGTAAGTTGCTTTGGATAAAAGCGTCCGCTGAATGAATGTAAACACATAAATAATGCATGCAGGTACTTCAAACAGAGCTTATATTTTATCCAGCTCAATGAAGTTCATTGTGTAGGATGTGTGTTAGGGACCCTGAGTGTTTGAATCCCAAAGAAGAGTGAAAAATAATAAATCATCTATCATATACACATCCAGTGTAACAGGACTTTCATGGCAAATGTCAGTCTGCACATCCGGTTAAAATACAGTTTAAAGGCTGGAGATCTGACCCCACATGGATTGATCTTGATGAATAATACTTTACTGATGTTTTACAATTCGTTTTGCTAACACTAGCAATTCGTTTTGCTAACACTCGTTTTTGTCTCTCTGTAGCTGATCAGTAGGCAGATCTGTGTGTCGTCAGCCGCGTGGAGGAAGAACCTGGCAGCGGCCGGACCTGAAAAGTTCTCGGAGGAGTACATTAAGAAGCAAATAGACGAGTTCAATATCGGCAAGCGGCACTTGGCTAACATGATGGGGGAAGACCCTGAGACATTCACGCAGGAGGACATCGACGTAAGACGCACGTTATTGCTGTAGATTATGTTGTCTCTGTGTTCCGAGCACTTTGCTTTGCGCTCGTTGAGCAGGAAGTTTAACACCAGATGGATACACTACAAATGTGAGGCTTGTTATATCTAGACCTCACACCGGACCAAAAACGTAAGTGACGTTTATGCATACGGTGCTGTGAAATAGTATTACCCCCCTCCAAACCTTCCTGATTACCCCTGTGTTTGTGTACGTCTCCTATACTAAATTGATTCAGAAATTAAAATAAAATCTAAGATAAAACAAAGGCAACATAAGTAAACACAAAATACAGTTTTTAAATGATATTTATTCATACAAAAGTTACCGAATAAAAGGGTCTGTGTGAAAATGTATTTACACACTATGCCAAATTGGAAAGAAATTCCCGAAATGATACAAGTCACAAAAGACTCCAGGACAACATCAAAGGAACTACAGGCCTCTCTTGCATCAATAAAGATCACTGTTCACAACTCCACTATCAGAAAGACACTGGGCAAAAATGTCATACATGGAAGAGTGGCGAGGTGAAAACCACTGCTAACCCAGAAGAACGTTAAAGAGGACCTATTATGCCCCTTTTTACAAGCTGTAATACAAGTCTCGGGTATCCCCACAATGTATCTGTGACGTTTCAGCTCAAAATACCCCATGGACCATTTATTATACCATGCTGTAAATGCCCCAGTTTGGGTGGAGGCAAAAACACACCGTTTGTATGTGTCTCTTTAAATGCAAATGAGCTGCTGCTCCCCGCCCCCTTTCCAGAAGAGGGATGTGCCTTACAGCTGGTGCTTTGAATACTACAATAAATCAGGAGAACCTGTATGACTGGCACTGAAAATACCGGTGTTCAGCCCAATATGTACAAATTATACAGACGGCGAGCGTTTTTTGGGTTAAAAATCAAAATTTACGACCGAGCGCTGGTCTCTGTGAATACATTCAAAGAGAATGGTAACTTTAGCCGTGGATTTCGGTAACCAACACGTTCGGAAAGGCGATTTGCAAACATTCACAAAATACAAAGCGCAACGCTTACGTCTTCTGGATATGAAGCTGGATCATGAACAGTTGGTATTGATCCATGTTTGAGAATCAACTTTTCAGCAAATCCTGCTTTGTATCGACCCTCCAGCTGCTCCAGTTGAAACTCAGATGGATTACGCAGCAAGACAATCAGTATGTTTACATGGACAACAATAATCCGATATTAACCCGATGAATACAATACTCTGATTAAGAAACTACCAGCAAATTTTTATTTTTATTTTTTCTTATTACCTTTAATCAGACTAAAGTCATACTCGGAGTAAGCACAAATCGAATTAAGACATTTGGTGTATTCCTGTTTTAGTCGCATGAGCGAAGTGCATTACAGATGTGTAAAGACGCCGTGTTGGAGTTTTCACCGCATCTAGCGACAGGACACACACACACACACACACACACACACACACACACACAGCAGTGCTCAACTATTTGACGGCAAACTAGAGAGCATGGCTGCGTCAAAGACTGTGTATATACCTACTATATAGTAGGTGTATTTTGGCTCCTATATAGTAGGTAGGTATGTGGTTTCGGACGCAGCCCGTGGCTTCAAGCAGTCGTCTATGCGCATGTATAGCATGACCAATAATTAACTGCCCTTTTAAAGCTTACGTAAAATTAAAAATGAAAACTAACACCTTAATCACACTATTGTCTTATTCAGAATCAGGGCAATAATTAGATTACTGCTGTCCATGTAAACGTAGTCATTGACCCAAAGCATAGGAGTAAGTCCACTTCTGAATAATAGGTGTTGGATAACTTTTGTTTTTTGTTTTGTATTGTGCGTTAACTCGGGTTGCCGTAGTTTTATGCTGTATTTCGTTTGAATATATAAAACTGTTTAGCATGAGATGTACACAAAAAACAGAAGAAATCCGAATGGGGGGAAAAGACTTTTTCACAGCACTGTAGATAACCCACCGTTTTTTTGTGTGATCCACAGCACACCTGACTCTGTAACCTGTAATCTGGACAATTCACTTCAAAATGTGGCATAAGAGACAGTGGGTCAGTCAGCAACGAGCATAACTGGGTTTATTTTGGTAACTCGTGTTGGATCAGGTTTTAAAGAAGGGGTTAAAGTTCGGTGTTTTGTGTCTCTTTGAGTTGCTCTCGTATGGAATGATGGTTTGGTACGAGTTGGCCATGACTTTATAAAAACACTACTTGTGCTAATTTATTGAAGGAATAAAACACAATGGGATGTACGATGTGGCTGTTCCCATACTGAAGTTGATTATAAAGTCTTCTACCAAAGCAGCAATGTGATAACGATTATAATAAATCGTTTTTGCCATCTGTAGTAGATGGGGGGGAAAGAACTATGTTTTCGGGTTGTCCGTCCATGCGATCATCGAAGATTCTCGTTATTGCGATATCTCAAGAACGAGTGGCTGAATGTTTATAGGATTTATGTGGAATTATCGTTGTAACTAGCAGATGAACTGATTCGATTTGGTCATTGTTCCAAACAGGGTCAATGTCACTGCAAGGTCAAAATGTTTGAGTGCCTCCTTACTATTTCGAAGTAATTTAAGGGTATTTGATGCATACGAATGTAGTAACGAGAAGGACTAGACTTGGCGCCTTGGCAATGGACTCGTCCCTCGTTGGTGCCGTTCTACTTGTTTTGTTTATTAACGAGCGCTACGTCGTACTTCTGTTCCATTTATAGTCCTCATGGCTTTTCCACGGGGGAGAAAACGTAAAGCACACGTATCAAACTGAAGGCTCACGGCCAGACACGACCCACTGAAACGTGTCCTTCGGCCCACGAGAAGTACTACCATCGCTAAACGTAACCCTGAAATGGCCTGTAGTATCTACCGCTCTTTGTAACTATATGCTCAATAAATAACCAAATACGTTTATCTGTATCGCCAGGCACGACTATAACCGAAAAAAAGAATGCCCGCAGCCATGGGGACTCGGTCTTAGTGCCATCATACGTAATGTGTTCTGTCTGTGGAAACATCTGGAATAAAAAAGCTCTACCGCTCCAGTGAATAGCACCATTATTATTGTACTTGTTCAAATAATATTCCTAATATTAACGGTAGATTCTGTTTAAAAACTGTGCTGAGGGGGTTTTCGGAATTTATTTCACAGTTGAAAGGATCTCTTGCTGCAAAATGCTTTAAGAACCCCCTGGCCCTGAGAATGTAACTCGTAGGTAGTAAGGAATAACGCACGATGGAGCGCACTGACGCCCAAGACGCTTTACAGAAATGGTGGGGGTTAGTCTTCTAACATCAACAACTATACATGTATAATATTTAAAAATCTGTATATTAGCATCATTAGATTATGTGGCGTACCTGCCAGAAATGTCCCCATGTATGAGCTGTTACTATAGGAACGATAACGTATTTTCGAATCCGCGCATTACTATAAACCTATAGTTGTACAACGGTTCTGACGCTAGCTCAACGTTATCGCGAATCCGTCAACAGCTTCGGATTTGTACATTCAGCCACCCTGTGGTTGATGATATCCCACGACTGATTACTCGAGTATGTCTGAGATGAACTTCTGTTAGTCGTCGTCACTTTTGCGTCAGAAAGGCAACAATTTGTTTTTACGATCAGACTTTTGCGTAAACGGTGGTTACGAGGCTTGGCTGGAGTTTCGTTCGGGATCTGGGTCCAATTCTGCCATAATGCCTCAAGCTTCGCTTTTTGGGAAGAAGCCAGCCGAAGCCTCTCCAGTGTTCACGGGAAGACAGCGATGTTCAGAGATACTTTAATGCTCCTCTCTCTCGTCCTTTCTCTGAACTGTAATTGATTCATCACACCAAATGTGCCCAATTTGCATTTATTCCCAATCCTCCACCATCGTTAATGAATTGAGTCCTCAGTGCCAGCGTGGCTAAGAGGCAGTGACACCAACCAAGCCTCTGCCAGACGAGCGGGGAATGGCTTGGACTGCCGGGCAGCGAGGCGGGGCACTGAACAGGTTGCCAGCACTGCTGTGAGTGCAGCAGAGGTGTGGGACAGCTGTGCCAGCAGGAAGTCATTCACCTTCTCTTCGCCTGCCTTCCCTTCACCGTCATGCACAGACGCGGTCTTGCACGGTATCTCCGGCCTCGCTCGGTGTTCCCGAACCCATCAGGTGGAGTGGAAGTCTTCAAGATGGGTTGCCAAGACCGGTGACAACTGTGCTAAAAGCAGCACTGATGGTTATGGGTTCCAGCATGCAGAGCCGCACTGTTGAACTTTTCATTTCATTGGCACACTTGCGCCAGCTCGTTTACATCCATTAAGCGATAACTGAGCTGCGCGACTGCTCCTGCCGTGAAAGCAGATGTGGCAGCGAGCCAGTGCTAAGATTTTGAAGTCACGGCAACATTTTTTGTTCGATTTTATTGTAGATTTTACGCAGGGATCATGACAAAGGGGGAAATTAACACTTTTAAGCAAAACGTCTTCCAAAATTGATATAAATTATTTTCCGATACCCTTTAAGAATGCCTTTGACAAAAGAAGACCGTATCGGAATCATTCTCGTGGACGGATCAGGAAGCTGTCGCGTGGTTGTGATGGACTTTAACAGGAAACATGGCAAGCACGTCACACACACACACGAGACGCTCTTGCGAAACGAATTCAAAACAGACTGGAAGTGTTTTTGGAAGTATCAACGAACATCCGCTGACGAAGGCACGACCGATGTGGCGCTGGCAAACCTAGTCCCCGGTGTATGGAGACCTTTGGGGACACCCTGTCTAAAAAGAAAGGCGTTAAATCCATTTTACGTCAAGTTCGGTACCGCCACGCCTGTGCGGAAACGAGCTGTAATTTACACCGTAGAAAATGGGTTCAATTGGCATCGCGATTAGGATTTGGGGTCTACAAAGACATCACAGATGACGGTCAATAATTTCTGGAGCCTCTGGACGTGTAAACAGTCACAAATGCCGAGCGAAGTACAGTTACGGTGCAGAGTTATGCAGTGCAAAACTAATATGTGTGCTCAAGACTTGATATCCGGACACACTTCTAAATGCTATGGCGCCACTCGCCGTCCGGATCTGCCTGATTCATACAGATACCCCCCCCTTTCTGCGCTCAGAGATGGTCCGTAATGGATACTCTCCCTAAACGTTGTCCAGAAACAGTTTGTGTACCTAAGAACTGCTGCTGTAATCATGAAGACCGATCCTCATAATGTATATTCTATCAACCTCCTGTGCAAAGGAGTAATGATTCCCTATCCCACACTAAGAGTTCCTTTTCGAGTCCGATTCTACTCGAGGTTTCAGGGAGTTGTACCTTGCCCCTGTCGGTTCTGGCTTCTTCATTAGGGATCGAAAATCTACATCTGGATGTTTGTAAAACGGCTTTCTGACAACGTAGATGTAACCTTTGAATTGACTTCCCATTCGGCGTTCGCTTCTAGAGTCTGGATCGTCTGAAAGGACGGTGTTTATGAGAAATGTTCGCACTCTTTGAAACAGGAACCTATTTGGGGAGGGATAATAAATAAATAAATGATCCTAACAATTGTCAGTTGTCATTTGCTTCCTGTATAAACACTTCTCACATCCCTTTTGTCTCGTATGTTGACCCTAGCCTTAAAGGAGCATACCTATGTGCATTCGCGTGTATAAATGGAAAGACCGCGAAAACCCGAGAAAGTTCTAAGAAGTGAACTTCGAGTGGGGGGTGTGGAGTCGCAGTTAAGCGTCGCCACGTCGGACGGCA
>CM022765.1:1340000-1432500 GCA_012411365.1 Ameiurus melas | reverse complement strand
CCCTTTTTTTTTCTCTCTTTTTTTTTTGCACTGAAAATTGGTTTTTGCCCGATGTTTGCTTTTTTTTTTTTTTTTTTTTTTTCTTTTTGGCGAGCGCCGGTGGATTAGACGCACTCTATCAGGATGGAATTAAACAAACAGCTGCGGAATAATTGCGGGGGGAAATGAATTCTCGCGTGGCCGAGGGGAAAAGGGCCGACGTGAGCTGCATGCGCGTGTGCGCGCATACACGCACACACACGCACCCTGCCCCGCTTCGCTTCATCGCCATGACGCCTGACGGGCACTCCAGGCTCGTGGGCGCGATGCCAATTTAGACAAGAATGCCCGAGGACGCCATCCGGCTCTGCATGGCAGCTCATCCTGCCGGGAGGAGTGGGTGTGTGTGTGGATGAGAGAGAAAGGGGTTACGGCCCAAGTGCTCCCCAATTCAATTTCCCCCCACACACAATTAAATCCAGCCAGAGCTGAAGAGACAGAGATGGGATCTGCCTTCATAATGGAGATCCCTGTGTGTGTGTTTTTGTAAAAAAAAAAAAAAAAAAAAAGAAGAGGAGGGGGGGGGTTTAAAATTCATGTTTTTTCATTTCAAGGAATTCCCGAATACATTTTTTTTTGTTTGTTTGTTTATTCATATTTGCTAAAGGGTCCATTTCCACTTGAACTATTTAAAACGGGTGCATTTCCCCCCCAGCTGCGTCTCACTTGAATGTCTTTTGACCTTATTGCCATATTAAACATTTAAAAAAAAAAAATCCAGTTTGTTTAGTCCTTTTGCCTGTTCTTATGCTTTGAAATCCTTATTGATTCCAGGATCTGTTTGGGAAAGTGTTGGCGATTGAAAAGCATCAAGACAAGTTGAGAAGCAAAGGACTTTTTACTCAAGACACCAAACAGGTGTAAGTACCGCTACGTACATTTCTAATGCCGCGTAGAGTTTTCTTGTAAGGTGGAAACAGTAAGTGTCTCTCGATCAGCTCGAGTTCAGCACTGGTAATTACCCAGTACGCACTGGGACACTGATAACCAATGTATATAAACCGTATAACGTCGCCAGACATTTAAAAACCCTAGAACTATTTCAGTTTTATATGCCGTATAAATTTGTTAGCTTAATCACAAGTTTTTTTTCTCCTAGTACCTCAAGCAGGGTCGTAGACTAGCTAGTAGATTTACTTTATTTATTTATTTATTCCCCCCCCCATTCATTAAACACTTAAAAGTCGTTCGATTTCAAATACGCCGTATAGAGAACATACTACACTAATGTCAGTAATCATCTGAGAGCTACAACAACGAGAACAAGCCACGCACGTATGTAGGCGAACGTTGAGCTGAGACGCTTCAGGAAAACATGATGTCATTTCCTGTAAAGGAATATAGGGAGCATCGATGCGGACGGTGGATTGTGGTATTCCAGGAAGGATTTTGTGTGTGTGGGGGGTGGGGTTGGGGGGGTCGGGGGGATTGTTATTTTCTTCTACAGGAGAGGTTTTTAAAATTTGTTTGTCAGGATAGTAAAAAAAAAAAAGACTAAAGCAGCACGTACACTCTTCATTTAAATGCGGCTTGTTCGAACATGCCCCCCAGTATCATTTCAAAACACGAGCACGCCAAATCCCTCTTCATAGATCGAGTGATGCTTCTTACATTAATCTGTGAAATAAAAGGGGAGGAGATGAGCGCGAGTTTGTCTCATGACCCCATTTGGAAATCAAGCGACCCCACTTGGAGTCGCAACCCCTAGTTCGGGAAACTCCTGGGCCAAAAAAAAAAAAACACAATATGGGCCAAGCCCAAAATGGCAAACAATATTAAGCTTGTGATTGTCTGAATCAGGAAATGAGCAAGAATGAAACAAATGGTTAAAGTAACTTAGTATGGGATCACTTGTATCTTTTGATCTCTTTAACTGTTTAAGCCTTAAGACTGGTCCTAAGCCTAACTGGTCTTCAGGTGACGGAGAACGCCAGTACAGGGATCAGACTCGGCAAGAACAGTCCATCCATAATTACACAAAGATGACCGTTGTAGTAGTGTTGAAGTAAATCACCTACATACTACCGAGGTGTGGTAGTTCATTGGTGCACTGGTCCTACAGAGATGTGGGGAAGGTGCTCTATTTAGATTTGTTTGATCTTACTTGCGCTTTATGTGAGCGTTTTACATTGATATTAGCATTTACATTCAGTGTCTGTGTGCGCATGCGTGTTCTCAGATCTCTGAGCGGAAGCCGGTGGCTATTGAAGGAGGAGCTGCAGCAGTTACTGGTAGAGAATATCTCTGATCATGACGTAAGTGCCAGATATCCACCATCACATCTTTTATAAGCGCTGGCACACTTCCTGTAAATAACCCAAGAGGGCGCTGTTTGAAAACTTCACATCAAGTCTGGTTGAATGTATTTTTCTCTGTGTGTGTGTGTGTGTGTGTGTAGTATGCTCGGTTCCTACAGCTGATGGAGAGGCTCTTGTCCATGCCCTACTGCTCTATGGAGGAAGAGTTTGTGCAGCGCTTCCGCCGAAAATTGGAGGTTCAGTCCAGCAAGCAAGAGATCCCCGAGATACAACACGATGAGGAAGGCGTGGCCTTCAGCCAGGCTGATGGTACACATGCGCGCACACAAACCCTGTTCTTGTTTTCATGGTCAGGACTGTGCATGAAACCATCATTATAGCCATTAAGCTCTATTCCCATTTGGGTTCTAAAAAAAAGAAGGTGCAATAATTCTCCAAGGCTCCTCCTACATGCCGATGATCTCAACTCTCTCACTGCTCTTTCGCTCTGCCACAGGAAGGAGAAAATCATCCAAGGCCAGCGTCACACTCCGAGATCGGGGCTCTGGCCGGATCACGATCAATGGCAGCAACTACATGCAGTATTTCCCCATTCTGCAGGACAGGTGTGTGTGTGTGTGTGTGTGTGCTAAGATTGGGCTCTGGCCTAGACGGGTAGCACAATTTTAATAATGTGAGCTGGAGATACAGTGTGGTGAAAAAGTATTTGCCCCATCCTGATTACTTCTGTGTTTGTGTAGATCTTTTACTGAATGAAATTAAAACAAAATCTGAGATAAAAACAAAGGCAACCCGAGTAAACACACAATGGTGTGGTTTATTTTTATTTTTATGATAACGTTATTTATTGAAGCAAAAAATGTTATTCAATACCAACTGGGCTTGTGTGAAAATGTATTTGCCCCCATAGTTACTAATTCCCCAAATCTATGAAACTGCATTCGTAACGGTGTTCAGCTGGACTAGATGCAACCAGGCCTGATTACTGCAAACCCCGTTCAATCACATCTAGGTTTTAAAACTTGTTCAACAGTATGAAGTTGGTTAAAAGGTCTTACCCAGTAACACACTATTCCAGAAATGATGAGGAAGAAGGTGATCCAGCAAGTCATAAAAGACTCGAGGACAACATCAAAGGAACTACAAAGGAACCTCTCGCATCAATAAAGGTCACTGTTCATGACTCCACGATCAGAAAGACACTGGGTAAAAATATCCTCCATGGAAGAGTGGCGAGGTGAAAACCACTGCTAACCGGGAAGAACATTAAGGCTCGTCTGAATTTTGCCAAAACACACCTTGATGATGATCCTCAAACCTTTTGGGAGAATGTTCTGTGGATTGATGTGGAACCATAAACCAAACTCGGAATTCCAGGAAAAAAATTTAAATTTTTGTGACATTCTACTTTCTACTGGTTATGATTTCTGTCCTGTCTCTGCCCTTGTGTGTCATTAGTCTCAGCTGTTTTGTGTTTACCCTTAATTATATTTGTCATTCAAACCCCTTCGTGTCCCATTGTTCAACGTGAAGTATCGCGTGAGTCTTCCGAAGTATTTGCTCATAGTTTCAGGTCTCATAGTTTCGATCCTGATCTCGACCTCGTTGTTTGATTCTCGTTTAGCCTCGTTTGTGCCCGTTTGCCAATCGCCTGATCCATCTATCCATCTTCTACCGCTTACTCCTTCTTCAGGTTCACGGGGAACCTGGAGACTATCCCAGTGAGCATTGGGCACAAGGCGGGGTACACCCTGGACAGGGTGATTCGCCTGATCTTTTGTCTCACGTTGTGGATTTGTCTGCCGCTCTTATCTGCACTTGCGTATGTCCTAAACACTCATTATGTGACCGTTAGCAACCGCCCTTTTCAATACATGTAAAAGCTTTAAAAAAAAAAAAAATAATAATAATAATGACTGGGGTTTTACTGGCGTATTTTTGTCATAGAATAAAACCTGAAAATATTTTGGAGCTTGTGTTCACCACAGACCTTATTTCAGGCTTTTAACCAAAATCCCATTCAAAACCATTGACTTTGGGATGACTGAGGCCTAAAGGAAGGCCGAAAATGCGAACTTGTTTCCAGGTTTCGGCGTTACAAAATGACGTCATCCCTGGTGTTTGGCTGTAAGTTTAGGAAGCGCTTGATTTGATCTGCAGCAGAGTTTTCTATGAGGGGAGGATGAGCTTTACATGTCAATATCAGAAGGTTGGGGGTTCTAGTCGCAGCACTCGTTCCAGTTATAGCTTTTAATATGCAGCACATACAGAACCATAGCAGACACCGTGTACTGGATAGCAAGTGTCAAATCGTTGTGGCATAAAAGGAATAAAACATTGTGAGATGTGTGCGGTTATTTGGAAATAATTCTTCAGGGTAGTACCACATGACTGCACTCTGTGCTTGATGATTTTGTCCTGTTACAGAATGCCCCGTTGTGTTTTATCCTCGCATTATTCTTCCCCCAGTATTTTTATGCAGAATCATGCCATTTGTATTTTGTGATTAAAAGGTTAAGGAGTTGTCCTGATATGAAACATTTAATGTGCGTACTCTGGTCTGTTCAAGCCTTTTATGCTCTTTTAGAATGCTAAAGCCAAAGCCTCTAAAAGAAAACGTTGGTATTCAGCGGTTTTCTCCCCACTATGCTATTGAATTTTTCCTTCTTTTTTGTAAGTCTTGGAGGAAGGTTAATTACACAGCTGAGTGAGTAGTGGGCCTGCTCTTATCACAACCCATTCAAGAGGACGAGTGACGTTTTCTCGGTCTCGGAAGTGTGAGACACGCGTCGCTCTGCCCTTCAGACCGGTCGCCTCACGAGCACTCGGTGTATAACACGCATGCAGTCGTGGATGATCTCCGTGACGTCTGTCGCGTTAACGTACTTTAATGCAAGAATGATGGAGGAGGTTCTCCGCTCCAGTCGTGAGGAGCTCCCCTTCAGATTTTTTCCCCCACCGGGTTTTCGCTTCTCCCACCATACCAGGAAACTTCAAACAACGTGGATCCTCGGAAGTGGACTTGAGAACCACTGATTCAATATAAACCAAAAGCAAATGGAGAGATCGCTGATCATGAAGCATCCATGACCTGGAGCCCTGCCTCCTCTAGATCACCTACTGCAACTCTCTGTGTTGCAAGTCGGTTCTACTCTAAAGGAAAGGTGGGAGATGGGCTGAGATATCTCACTCCTTTATCAGAGAACCAGGGTTGCACACACCACCTTCGAAGCGCTTCCAAATGTTTTCTATCTCGGTATGTGAATGATTACGGGTGACTGCAAAGTGAAATGTGGGTTTTTCCAGTGGTAGACATAGTGGTAGGGTTCAAAATTCCAGTTTAATCCAAATACAGATATGAACATCTGGAGCATTAAACAGACACGGATACAGGCGTTGCTTTTCACCCTTAAGTCCTTTATGCTAAGCCTGCTTTCGTCATTAACCGCTGGGGCCAGATGGGCTTCCTTTATGAGGAACACATAAAAACATATAAGCTCTCATTTTGTGTTCGCGAATGTCAAAAGCCCAGCATGGATCGTGTAGTAGTCTGCTCTTCTCTGTCGTTCTTTTTCTAGAGAGACCGTTTTGCACGTAACGGACAGAAATGAATTTGTATCGTCTGTGCCTCTTAGAGAACAGCTGATGTTCCCGTTACACTTTGTGGACATGTTGGGAAGGTTTGATGTGGAGGCCGGTGTGGAGGGTGGTGGTCACTCGTCCAAGGCCGGCGCTCTGAGGCTGGCCATCTCCCGAGCGCTGCTCAGCTTCGTTTCTAACGGAGATGTGGAGAACATGAGGCAAGGTGAGTGCACGACACACACACACACACACACACAGCGAAAAGTATGATCGTTTTATGACCGCAACCAAGACGGATTTTAAGGAGAAGCGAACATGACTCTCCGTGCCACTCTACAGTGGCACAAATGCGTCCCAGTATAGTCGGTGTGAAATTTTACAAGTTGACATGGGGGGGGACCTACCAGCCAGGTATGGTTCAGCTCCAACCTGCCCTCTAGTGGTTATAGCATTTAATTCTATAGAAGCACAAAAGACGCTCGCGCACACCTACATGAAATTATACACGCTTTCTCTCGATTTCACCTTTTTTGTCCTGTTACCCAATTAAAGATGAACAGGCTCTCTCTCCTCATAGGAACTCTTCTGCAGTTACAGACAGAATCTTTCTTGTGATTAAATATATAGCACAAGGATTGACTAAATGTGTAGAGGCAGATAAAGGGGGGCAAAAAAAAAAAACCCAACAAACAAACCCTTTAATATTTTTTTTTTCTCAAATCTGTTGCGTTCAGCTGGTCTGCTGACGTCTGACCCCAGAGTCAAAGAGAGGAAGAAGCCTGGCCAGGCTGGAGCACGCAAGAAATTCACCTGGAAAAAGCGCTAACCGGTAGCAGGCACTGTGGATCCAACATTAACATCTACCATCCCAAACTACGCCCCCCCCTCCCCCATAGAATTCAAATGCAGTGGATGTATCTCATGCAGTGTGCATTGTTTGTATAAAAGAATCATGTATATTGCAATAAAATAAATGTTTTCAGCTAAGCCTTGTTGAAAAATGTTGTTTTTGTACCACAATAAGGCAGCCAACAAAGCAAGTGAGACATTTTGAGAAGTTGAATAATGTAGTCTGTGAATATCCTTAAACTGAATACGGCCTACAACCGATAACGTGTTCATTAATATCCTTTTGAACTACTCTGCGAAGTTTCCTCAGAAATGTCTGAGAGTTCAAGGATTGCAACAAGTCCTAGATCATCACGAACACCTTCCTACTTCCGTTAACACTGATCAAGACACTTCTCAATAATTGAATGTGATGTACAGCGAGGGGAAAGAAGTATTCAATCCCCTGCTGATTTCGTACGTTTGCCCACTGACGAAGAAATGATCGGTCGATCATTTTAATGGTAGGTTTATTTGAACAGTGAGAGACAGAATAACGACAAGAAAATCCAGAAAAACGCATGTCAAAAATGTTATAAATTGACCAACTCACGTGGGGTTTAGTGACGCGGAGCAGAATATCGTCTGCATATAAAGGTATCGTATTAACCGTATTTAAGGCGTTGAAGCCATGAATAGATGGGTCCGAACGAATAGATCGAACAAGGCGCTCTGTGGTCAGCGCAAATAGGAGAGGAGAAAGACGGCAACCTTGCCTAGTCCATCTCTGGAGATTAAAGGGACCGGACAAAGTATTATTGGTTAAAACCTGAGCTGTAGGACTTTTATACAAAATCTTAATCCAATCTAGAAATTGATCACCCACGTCAAATTTTTCTAGCACTGCGAAAAGATCAAAAGCGTTTTCAGCATCCAGAGAGATTATTATTATTACCCGATCGTCTTCAATAGCTTTGGAGCGGTGCATTATGTTAAAAAGATACCTGGAATAATGAATCTTTTAATCATATTGTGCACTGTAGAAGGTGAAATGCCAAAAATCCTACCGATTTGTCTTTGGGGAATGGTGCTCTCAAAGTGCTGGGTTATTCACTGATGCATCTGTTGGCAGACCCGTCGTTGCTCTTGTCACATCGCTATTAGTCCTAAATTGCCTCTGTCCCAACTTTTTTGGAACGAGTTCAAATTCAAAATAAACGTTTTTTTTTTTGTTTTTTGTTTTTTAAACTATGCAGCTGATTTATATAAAATATCAAATACCTGGTCGTGTTTTTTTTTTTTTTTTTTTGTCTTGTATACAAGTCAAAGTACATTTACACATCACTCCTCTTTGTCTTTATTGGCATTGTCCATACTGTCCCAAATTTTTCGGAATTGAGGTTGTAATTAGAATATTGCCAAATTCCGTTTCATATCAGAATATTGATGTGCATGTAAACGTAGTCAGTGTTTGGAAGTTGGCTTGCGTATTCAGTCACTTTAGGTAGAAGATGGAAAGCTATATTTTTTTTATCCATCTATCAATCAATCCGCTTATCTGTACTGGGCCGCGGGGAACAAGGCAGGGGACACCCTGGATGGGGTTCCAGTCCAACACAGGGCACGATCACACACGCATTCAAACACTACGGACAATTTTGGACACGCCCATCAACCTACAAGGCATGTCTTTGGACTGGGGGAGGAAACTGGAGTACCCGGAGGAAACCCCTGCAGCACGGGGAGAGCAAGCACACTCCATGGCGGGAATCAAACCCTCAACCCTGGAGGTGTGAGGCAAACGTGCTAACCGCTAAGCCAATGTGCACCTTGCTACGGTATTTTGTTATAATTTGTCATAGTAGAAGGGTTAAATAAAACCTTCTGGTTTAGACCACACCCACTTCATGTTTTAATCCGAACAGGAAACCAATATAACAGATATATGAGCACTAAACAGATACAGATAACAGAATAATAGAAATGAGAATATATTTAAAGAGTCTGGAGTATGGAAGGACTCTCCGAGCCATGCTCAGCTCTAGATCAGTCCGAATCGAACATTCAACAGCTCCATGGTATAAAGTTACTTTGGACTAACAGTGATGGGAATTCTGTCTCTTCCATGCTGAAAAAAAACAAAAAACCCCAATACAAACTATCACAGAAATTCTAATGGTTTCCACTACAAATATCATTACAAACCATCAGCTTACCATTAAAACCATTACCAGTATCGGTCCTTACTGGTATCGTCTAGACATAACATGCCACCAATAGATGGCAACAAATTACCAGTAGAGACCTTTACAGTTTCCATTACCACCAATAAAATTCCCATTATAACCATTAAAACCATTTCAAATCAAATTCTATGACGTTTCGACTGTTGTGTTGTTTTTTTTTGTTTGTTTTTTTCCAGCAGGGTTTCCAGTGAGTCACATCATTTGACTCAGCTCACCAGTAAGAGTCAACTCTTTTGGCTCCCAAACTCATTATCACGCATCTTTTTTTTTTTTTTTTTTTTTTTTTTTTTTTGGAAAAAGACTGAAACATTCTGACCCCTGATTATTCGTCTTTGGTCTGTCCGTTTTCCTTTATAGCGGCGTGTTTCGGTAAATGTGGTTCATCGTTTTGTAGATTTGAATCCCGTTACTATTAACATAATATTGCACAGTATCGTGATGACTTCCGTCAAGTCAGTATAGTATCGTGACAACCCTGTCCTCGATAACTGCTACAGTATAACATTACAACGCAAAGGGAACAGCATTGCCTACGCTAGAAGCAGAAAAAAAAAATGACTCGTATATACGAATCGGCTCTTAACGTTCCCTTAAGGAGTCGGTTCAAAGAATCGATACATTACTCTTTCGGGCACAGCGAGGTGTTTTTGCAGCGGATTCAGGAGTATTAGATGCTAGATGAACAGAGCAGTTCAGTGATACACAAGTCCACACACACACACACACACACACACACACACACAAGTTCAGTGAGGATCTTAGCGAAAGAAGGAATTTTTGGAGGTGAGGATGTAGGTGGCGGACCCGGCGCGCGCATCCTCTCTCTCCTCACGCTTCAGCGCGAACCGACCCACGTGAGTATTAATACTAAAAGTATAAACGTGTAGGACTAATATCTACGAAACGACTCCATAAGTATGTCGAACTAGCAGTCATGGAACGCGCTGATAGTCGTTCCCTGCAGTGGTGCGCTTTTGGACCAGGTTCTAGGCATTAACGCGCACGTTGTAAAATCTCGCGAGACTTGGATCTAGCAGTCTTGATCCTAATGTAGACTAAAGCATTCATTTCACTGATGTGACTGATATCCTGATTGCTTCGAATAAACACTTAAGATTGTATCATGTTGATGTTTTCTTCTGAGGTTTGAGGTGTGCTGCAGGTCAGCTTTCCAGCCATTCACTTTGCACTATTTTTGGATATACTTTCTTCCCCCCCTCACCCAGAGAGCTCTTGTTGCCATGGAGATGCTCTCCAGTTTCCTTGGCAGCAAGGGACAGGAATTCAGCACCTTCATTCCTTCATGGCACAAAACCTCCCTAGTCTACATTTGTTTTTGTGTGTGTGTGTGTGTGTGTGTGTCGGTCGTTCTGAAGAGGACTCGGCGTTCTCCGATCATCCCCACGATGCGGGTGTGGATCGGCGGCATCGGCGGCGACAGACGGACACTGCATCACGGTTATGAAGCAAGCTATATGTCATGGTACGATCTCACACGTACGTCATGGAACTATGTCCGTCGTATGTCTGTCTGTGAGGTTATAGACGCTTCGGGAGGTCTTCAGGTTATGGGAAAAGTTGCAGGTCAGACTGGGAGGCCATCTTGGTCAGTGCGTGTAGAAAAAGAAAGAACGTCTGAACTGGTGCAGGTCTTACGTAAGACATGCTGTTTTAAGAGAAGTTTAATCCAGGTTTACGTTGTACAGGAGTCTTAGTGATTTGGCGGTTCCAGACAAAAATCGCACGTCGTAAATGAAAACAACTTACCAGCCGGCAAAAATGGTCTAAAAGTCAGACCGAGCTGGATTTTTCAGCAGAATTAGATTTAGGCTGGCACCACGAGGGCACTTCGAAATCTAATACGATTTCATGTCCCAAATGCCTCAGTGGCACCCGTTCCCGAAACCTGCTCTGTTTTGTGACTTAAAACTGCTCTTTTTTTTTTTTGGTCCTCCATCATCTAGATGCAGAAGAATGGAAATCATAGACGAGGAGAAGGAAGCCGACTGGATTAAAGTTGCTCCTGATTTCCTACCATCTTCACCATCATGATGGTGTGCAACATCAGTTCAGGATGTGGTCTACCAGAACATCACACACTCAGATATGTAACAAATGTCACTGGGCGTCAGGAAACCGCAGACTCCTCTTTATCCGTCAGCCTGAAGGTTGTGCTGTCGGTTCTAATGGTGGTCATCATCGCCATCGGTTTTCTCGGAAACGCCATCGTCTGCCTCATAGTTTACCAAAAGCCGGCGATGCGTTCTGCCATCAATCTCTTACTAGCCACGCTGGCGTTCAGCGACATCATGCTCTCGCTCTTCTGCATGCCTGTGACTGCTGTTACCGTGGTGTCCCACGATTGGCGTTTCGGACTGGACTTTTGCCGCCTCACGCTCGTGCTCTATTGGCTCTTTGTTCTGGAAGGCGTGTCCATCCTGCTCATCATCAGCGTGGACCGCTTTCTCATCATCGTGCAGCGGCAAGACAAGCTGACGCCGAGTCGCGCTCGCCTGTTCATCGCCGCGTCCTGGTTGTTCTCCTTCTGCCTGGCGTTGCCTGCTGCCGGCAGCGTGCCAACTCTTAAAGCTTCACGCTGCGTTTTGGGCTACATTGAGTCCCCTAACCGCGGCTACACACTGCTGCTGGTCAACGCGGTCTTTTTTGTGCCCGTGAGCGTCATGCTGGTCTCCTATTTGCGCATCCTAAACACAGTACGCCGCAACGCCGTGCGTGTCCACAACCACACGTTTCCCAGTCCTGAACATGGGGGGAAAGTGAGTTTGCCGGTTCTACGGCGCCCCCCGCAGCTCAGCGTGGACGTGAGCTTCAAGACGCGGGCCTTCACTACCATCCTCATCCTTTTTGTTGGCTTTTCCGTGTGCTGGCTGCCCCACACGGCGCTCGGCCTCCTGGCTGCTTTCAATCAGAAGTTCTACACGAGTAACGAGTTTTACGCGGCAAGCGTGGGGGCGCTGTGGCTTAGCTACTTAAAGGCTGTGTTTAACCCCGTGGTGTACTGCTGGAGGATCCGCAAGTTCCGTGAGGCCTGCGACGAATTTGTGCCCAGGAGCTTCAGGATGCCCAGGCTGAGAGCACGAGGTGGACCCAGGGTTCGTCCCTGCAGTATCTACGTCTGCGCTGAGAGCCAGTCAGCCATGTGATGCTTTGCCAGACATGACGTTAGCTTTTTTTTTTTTTTTTTTTTTTTTTTTTTTGGGAACACTCATACATCTTCAGTAACCTCTTTATCCTGGACAGGGTAACAGTGGATCTGGAGCCTATCCCAGGAACACTAGGTGTAAGGTGGGAACACAACCAGTACACTGCAGTGCACCATATGCACACACGTTCACACTCTCATTCACACCTGGGGCCAATTTATCTCAGTCAGTCCACCACCGTGTTACTGGGAGGTGGGCGGAGACTCACACAGGCACAGGAGAAACAGCGTACAGACGGAACTCGAACTCAGGACTGAACCATGGACACTGGAGCAGTGAGGCACTACACACACAACAAAGATGCTTCTAATATGAGCTGTTACACTGTTTCTATTTAAAAATATATATATATATAATAATTAATTCAGCTGCTGGAAATTCACCTCTGACCAGGTCCGAGTTACCCAAAAAATATCACAGTGCAAAAAGGTCATGCTTTTTATTTTGGACCTTTTTCGGATATTTAATATTTGACTTCAATTTTTAAATCTGGACTTCTTATTTTTTTTTTTTGGAATGATATTTATACCAAACGTACAGATGGGTAATATCACAAAAAAACAACAACCATCATACTGCGATACTTAAAGATTTTGCTTTTGTAATTTGATAAATAATTATATTTCATAATAAGCATCAACAAAATAAACGGAGGCACTTTATGGGGAAAAACTGGGTACAAAATGAAGATATTTCATGTGCAGTATCGATGTTTTGAGCGCATGTTATCAGTTCATGGGGTTTACGTAGTCCTTTTGTATGGGTGATCTATATTTTCTCATTCTATAGAATGATACAGTCTATACTCGCAGACCCTTTGCCTTTAACGAGCACCAAGAATATTAAACCTCAGAGGCTCGGCATAGCCCAACACCTTGCACATTTGTTCTTGAGCTTTTATATCTCTGCCTACACACTGCCTACATCAGGTCTGGAGACTGAGGGCCATGGCACGACCTTCAGGACACTTCTGCCTTGTATTTTGGAACTGCTGTTTTTTGTCCGTTATCTGTACCTACACAGGGTCGCAGGGAGCCTAGAGCTCATCCCAGGGGACTTTGCCTTCAACCGAACGTTTCGAGGTGGTAGCTAACGAGGAAACCGATAGAAATGCATATACGCCTGATGAGATCGGTGATACTCAGGATGTTATCGATGTCCAGCCCTAACCAAGCACACACACATTCAGGTCGGTACAGACGTGATCCGAAGTACTTTGGCCCGCATTAAATCAGTGGTCTCCTGCTCGGATTAAAAGGAAAAATCCACCCTGAATGACTCGCATGTTCATCTTTATGATTAACCTGTGATCTTCGGTGGTGTCCAGTGGAATTCCGCCCTTTCCTCGACACGATGTCGTATTTTCGCTTCGTGACGCAGCAGCAGCGCTTCAAGTCCGTTCTCCTATCCAGCTGTCCGATCTCAACGGCCGACTCTGTTCAAACATATAAAAAGGTTCGAAAGTTACAACTTTCATGCTAATGACAGCTAGCATCTCATAGCTCGCTAACTAGCTGAGCCAAGACTGCGGTGACTCGGTGCGGCTTCATTACTGCAACGTTGGATTTCTTACGACACCGAACATTGCTGGAAAACTGAGCGAGTGAGAGAAGGTTTTTTTTTTGTTTGTTTGTTTTTAGGAGCCAAAAGCAAACACGGCTTTCACTTCCACATGAGATTAAACATCAGCGTAAAACCGTGCTAGCAGTTACAATGCATCTATGCGCAGTAGACAACTCCTGACCTCTCACGGAAATAACGAGAATACCTGCACCAACCAACAAAATGGCGCCAGAAACACAAAAAGTGCACTATAAGCACAATTAAGTTTTGGGGGTCCCCCCCCCCCCTCCTTTCAGGTTGCTAACGGACAAACTGCAAGACACAGGTGTAAATATTTGTTCCAGGTTGTGTACTAAAAGATGCACAAAAAGTCACGACGAACATAAGCAGTCATGTTTATTAAAACGGACATCTTTACATTTGTACATTCCAACTGCACGGCCATCCATTTACAAAGCGACAAACGGTTATAAATACAGTATGTACACGAGTAGATATGCATTTATAAAATACTCGAGTGGATAGAAAGACGCAGACGGATTCCGTCTGCGGTATTAAGGGTCAGGCGGCTGTAGTGAGACGCACTCGTGATCAAGGAGACGGATTTCGAGTCTGTTACATGTTAAGACCAGGTCGAGTGTCATGACAACGTTCGAGGGCCGGGTTTGATCAAAAAAAAAAAAAAAACAACAAAAAAAAAACAGCGTTGTCATAAAAGATGTTATGATCTGCACCATTCGAATAGATAAGATCATGGAAACACTAGTGCTTTTAGAAAACCGGGCCCTGGATTATAGACATTATCAAACAATCGCACGGATTCGACATTAAAAGACGTGTTGATGTTACTTCTTTTGCTGTACACATTGATTTCATTTGTCTATGCATAACACTTGTTTTTTTTTTCTGCATTTTTGTACAGTGAAATCTGCAAACGTTTACATCCAATAAAAGCTGAGCCTGAACCAGTCCATAAGCAGGTGTCAGTGTGTGTCTCCACGAGCAGGTGTGTGCCTTTGGTTCCTGCCCATGCACTGGTTGAAGTATTGATATTGTAGGCAGTGGTTAAACTGTGCTTGAGATTTGATAACGAGCCTTCGCCAGGGGTCATCATCAGGCCGCTCTCACTCCCAGTCTCTCACACGAAAGCATTCCCGAACAACACGAGCATGTCGCAAAATAGACTCCTAAAACGTACTACAGTTATTAGACTGCCAGACCTTCGTTATGCTATTCAGTACTTTTAGAAATCTCTCAATTATTCACAGCGTAGCATTGATGAGACTCGCAGCTCAAACGAAGGACTTGATGAGAAATGTGCCTATGCACATGCCCCGTTATGTAGCACGAGCAGCTGATCAGAAAGGTGCACTGGCTTCACGTGGAAGCATGTTAGGGAAAGGCTAGCGAGTGAGTGGGGACTGGCAATGACTACAACTGGGAGAAAACATTTGTTTAAAAAAAAAAATTATAATCTTTGAATCTATGTTCATTTACAAATAAAAAAAAAAAAAATTCATATTACTGACGAGTCAGAACAAGAGAATTGAAAGTTTGAGAAATTACAAAATGTGCTTCTTTCTTTGTCCTCATCATATATTACTAGGGAGGTAATGGAATATGAATACATTCAGAAATGAACAACGTGTCCTAAACAGATCCAAACCCAGGCGTACTATTTTTTTCTTTTCTTTTCTTTTCCTTTAACGCTTGCCAGAGATCTGGTTAAGACTAGAGGTGTGGATTAGACAGGAATCCAATTGGGAGGCGAGAAAACAGTTTTTACTTTCATGTTGGCGGAAGGACAAAGAAAGATCAAATCGATTAGACATGAACGCGACGCATTTAGAATGGTCATTCATTCAGCATGACTGCCTGGTCAGGGTTTAAGATCCTGTAAGATCCACATAGAAATAAATCTAACGTCAGCGTGTTTATGATACTATGAAATAAAAATAAAAAAATCAAATGACTTTTTTTTTCCCCTGAACATTTGGACAGAAATATCTAGCATTTGTTTCTTAAATAACCGTTTCCCTATCGGCACAGACGTGAAGAGCAACTTTGGTGTTCTGTCGATGAAAACAAAGCAAAATAGATCCATATCCATGAAGTATAGCCACGTGGGGGTTTTTTTTTGTTGTTTTTTTTTTTTTGCTTATCGGAAACCATCAGCGTCTGAGTGTTTGATCACGTCGGACACGATGACGTAACGATACAACGATCCGCTGTGAGATCAGGAAGTAGAGGTTGTCACCCCCTGCCGATGAAACATTCTGTTAGTGTTAAAACCACATCGCAACGGCAGCCTGAGCGACTCTGCTCTTTTTACGTCATACCATTTTTAATGGATTCTTCTTTATAAAGGTGTTCGTTACCCATTTCTTTAAAACAAAATGTGACCAGTTCGACATGATCGGTGTTAGCAATGCAGAAAGTGGAAGGCGAGGGACACGAATAAACAGCATCTCATCATTTCATACAGTTCCCAGTTTCCCCTCATACTCATTCACTCAAATGAAAATTCCATCTTTCTCTCAAGCCACACCCACGCTTTAACCAGACTCTCAACTCCAAGCTGCTCCGAGCGTTCTAGATATGCGACGCGTGCACTCGTTCCTCGCTCCCCCTCTTTCTCCACCTTTGCCCGTCTCCACCCGGGTGCTTTCAGTCGTCCAGGCCCAGGATGGGCAGATGCCCCCCTGCAGTGTGTCCCACATCCGGCAACCATTCATGTGTGATTGCTGGTGTGGGCGTGGTCTACTTGTCGCTTTGTGGGTGAGCCCTTGAGCTTCTGGGTGGCACACTGTGTGTGGACGGGCGTGCCACCCGGGAGGCACACGCAGTCTGGCTCGCTGAAAGTGTTGTGGCACAGGTGGCATCCTTTTTTCCCCGACACCAGGATTGGACCGCCTCGATGCTTCAGCTGAACAGAACAAAGATGAGAAATGATTCGTAAGACGGCATAGCAGTAATGCAAACCGTTACTGTTCAACTTCACCGACACCACATCACGATTCATTTCTCCATGATTTATGGCCATGCGCTAGGCATAGATAGTACATACGAGACGGTATAATAAAGAGGTGCCGACATTTAAAAAGTGAGCTTTTAGACCCTTGATCTGATGACTATTCTAGTTGCTCTCACACTGGGCCTCAGTTATCGAGATGAGACGGAATTTTTAGCGTTTATACAAGAAATTTGGTATCCGTGAAAATCCTGAAAAACGTTTATATCCTACTCGTGCTCGAAAATTTACACAAGCCTACCTAATGTAAACCTCGAATTTGATCACCTACAAATCAAACAAACCGCACTGTTATATATGGAATATACTACTGAAATCAAACTGCTTAGTATCTCAATATTCAATGAACAGACAAAAGAATTATCTTATAAAGTTTAAAGAGAAATTAGGATTTAAATAAAAAAAAAATGATGAAAAAGCTAAGGCAAAATATTCATTATGTTGCAGTGTTCATTTAAGTTCATCTGGATGCACTTGTTTAAAATAAACTCACCCTGTCGTGGTGCAGCTGCAGGTTCTCAGCTCGTGCAAGCCCCAGTGCGATCTGGGAGGTGTGGCGCGCGTGCATGCTGGCCCTCACTGCCCCACACAGGAAGGGGTGGAGCAAAGGTAGAGACCACGACTCGGGGAGAAGTTCCAAAACCTTCGGGGCATCAAAAACCTCAGCGTGGTGGTTGAGCAAGTCCACGGCCTCCACAGTCCGCGGCCCGCCGGGTACGTCCGGGTCCAAATAAACACGCAGCAGCTGATGGAAAATTTCCCCGCGGTTTTTGTGATCGTGAGCCGCGGTTGCCCACGTGCAATATTCCTGTGCGGCTGCAGAGTTCTTCAGCTGGTGCACCAAGATATGTAGTGCTTTATCGTGCTCCTCCAGCTTACCGTGTAGTGTCGCTCTCTCCATTAGCAGCAGCTCGGAGTCTTGCAGTTTACCTGCGGAAGCACGCAGACAGCCATGTCAGTTTTCATGCGTCATGCTGATCTACAACTTACATCTGCGTTACTTTCTGCTGCCTTACTCTGGGGGAAATCTATTACTATCTATTGTATAGACACATCTAAAATACAGCTCTTGGCACGATTCTTAACCGTGGCATTAATATTTAGGAAGGGGGGGGGCGCATATTGTTTAGAAGAAAAACACAGACAGGGCATCATTTGGGTACTCGGTGTATTTATAGCCACTTTTCAGACCCCTTTAGCGACTTTGTTTTGCAAAAAACAAGCGCCTAGCGATAAATCTAGCAACTTTTTGGAGAAACCTTAGCAACTTTCCAAATATCACCAGTACCGTCCTGCAAGCGTGAGACCTTGCTTTCCCGCTGCACTCTCACCTCTCTCTGCGTCTGCTCTGTTCAGCGAGGGGCCGAGAGCCGGAGATTTAACGACGTTATGGATAACGAGACGCGCCCCTTCCTCCCAGTTTACATCATTCACATGTGAATGTTTTTATAATGCAAGACGAATGTAATGCAAGATGTTTTACGTGTAAATTAATCCACGTTATTTACAGCCTGGTTCTCTTGTTCGAAGTGGTTCTAGTGTTCACAAACGTTCTTGATCATTCATGTTCCACACAGATCCAAGATCATCTCAAGATTATGCATTAACACAATGCTCATCCGATTTTCACCGGATATTACCTGCTCTATTAAAATCAGAAGTGTATTAATATAAAGCGGTGAACACCTTCTGACCAATCAAATTTGAGAACTGAGGTGTAATTATCTATAAATATTCTAGAAACATTTCAACATTGGTTTTTAGAGTGTACCTCAAATACACATATCCTCACCCAGTAGCAGCTGGACTCTGTACAGGTTGGACTCTCTGAGCAATCGCTGCAGTTTCTGTCGGGCTGAAGAGAGCTGCTCCTCTGTGGCTGAGGTTCGAGAGACGAGGGCGAGCACTCGGTCGGCATACAGCACAGCTAGGGGTGTGTGGTACTTCTCTTTCTGCGTGCAAGCACACATGAAAAAACCAGGTGAGAAGTTAGTCACGTCGTTCGTGCCGAACCCAAGACAAAGGACCTCGTTGGCCAAAGTCATTCGTGTTCAATTTTACCCTCATCGGCCATCAAGCGGAAAAGTGAAACACCCTTTAAGAATGTTTAACATCTGAACAGAGCAGGCGTCATTTCATCTAAAAGCTTGCAAAACCAATAAGGTGCAAGTAAAAGACACACACACACATATATATATATATATACACACACACACACATACACAGACACATCTATATATTCACACACACCTGTCATTAATAAACAAATGACAGGTAAACAGTCTATAATAAAAAGGCACTCGAACCTGTAACCTCCTCTCTAGAACTATGTGTTCCAAGTACAGAATCAGAGCCTGGTTGTGCTTCTGTAGGTACGTGATCACTTCGTCTGGATTCAGCTGCCTGGTCTGCTCTTTGGAAACGGGTCTCTTGGTGAAGATCCGTACTCCAAGCTATTACAAAAAAGGGAGGAAAAAACACGTGTATCATATAACGTAAAGCAGTTAACTGAACACGTGGCGGTTTATAAGGGTTTAATCTTTTTTTTTGTTGTTTTTCTTCTGAAAATTAACAAAACAATTCATGAATTCAAGAATTCATCTTCAATTTTGACATTTTCTACTACGGTGGATATAAAAAAAAAAGTCTACACACACACACACACACACACACAAAAACTTGAAACCGAGATAAATAATATCAGGACCTTTTCTACCTTTATTGTGAAATTTTAAGCTATTAATTAAAGTAAAAAAAAACAAACAAAAAAAACATTTATTTTAGGGGAATAAATGAAGAATAAAAAAATGTACAATAAACCAGTTGCATAAGTGTGTACACGCCTAAACGAACACTTAGTTGAAGCACCTTTAGATTTTAGCACAGCATCAGTCCTCATCAGGTCACCCCAGAGTTTTGACTGGATTTAGGATTTAGGTCCAAAACCTTTAACCAGTTGTGGTGAAGCCATTCCTTTGTTGATCTAGGGGTTTGTTTGGAGTCTTTGTCATGTTGAAAGGTGAAATTCCTCTTCATCTTAAGTGTTTTAGCAGAAGCCTTAAGGTTCCGTGCCAAAATGGAACTGGTATTTTGAGCTATTCATTATTCCCTCCACACGGATAAAAGCCGCCGTTCCATCTGAAGAGAAACAGCCCCAAAGTATGATGCTGCCACCACCGTGCTTCCCCGTCAGGATGGTGTCCTTTTGGTGATGGTTTTTGGCCCATGGTTTTTCTAGTTGGATGTCGGTGCGGGGGTGTTGGGGGAGAATCCTATAGAATCAGCTGTACTTTATTTGGGGCTAATCACCCAGTTTAATTGACGGCAGGTGTATACTAATTAGTGTATACTAATTAGTATTTAACGATTAAATATTTCCACTGAAAGGCCCGCCCACACTACTGCAAATTTATTTATTTATACATTATACTGACAACTACGCCCGCCTTTATTCATAGCCTACTGCTGTTTGTGCTGTTAGCTACCTAACTTGATATTTGCAGAAAGCCGAGGCAAGTTCAGAAATGTCATAAAAACATTTCTACGCAAGTTTGGTGAAATATTTTTTCTTCGTCGATTAGAATTCAGTCGCAGATCATCATTCTATGGGTTTTCGATTGAAGACGATTGAAGACCTAGACTTCTGCCATCATTATTCACCAGAGTGGGTGGTGCTAATTAAACATCTCTTATATATACTGAGTGCTTTGTACAAGGGGACGGTAGTGACAACTACAATGGTGAAGAAATCTTCTGTGAAGAGCATCAGGATTAGTAGAGTAGACAGTAATCGTAGAGTAAGCGTATTACCGTTTACTAGTTCAGTAATTAAATAAACCCTTTATATATATTTAAATCTCTTACACGATACAGCATGGACCCAAAAGATAACGCTACTGATAGCTCGGGATGCATGTTTTTGATTCTTGTTGATTCTGATATTATTAGTAGTATTAATCAATCAGGAACATCACAGAATATTTCATTTTCCGACATGGCACGCTGACATAATCACGTAGTGTCAACCGGTATCGAATGTTGTTATTGGAGCATTTTTTATGTAGGAATATGTAAATGAGCACAGGATCGGACCAATACCCACACTGGTATCAATACATTTCTATCGACAACCATACTACTTGTTCCATGTTTTCAAACAAATAATCAGTATGCTCTCACCTTCTGGTCCTTCTGTAAAGCCCAGTCTGCATACTTCCATACAAGGTCCAGGTTCTTGCAGGAGCTCAGGAAATCCACAACATACTCAAACAGATCAGCATGTGTGGTGTCCTGGAGGTCCCCATTGACAACTCGAACCCACAACTATGAAAACACAGGGTGAAGTTCGTGTTCACATGCAACTTAATATAAAAAAAACATTCCTCAATTGTATAAACTTTCTTTTTTTTATTATTATTGTATCAGTATTTTCTCATTTGGGGGTGAACTAAGACTTTCTTTCTTAAAGCAAGGCCTGTCAAGACACTGCTGTAGTATAAAAGTTAGATATCAGAGAACTATAGTATTAGCTGTAAATTGATATAAAGCTATTTATATTAGGATAAAAATAGAAGATTAGGCAGTTACATTTACAAAAACAACAACAAAAAAAGTAATACGTAACAAAAAAAAAAAAACGTCCGTCCTGGTGATGTGAATTCTCCCGAATTTTAATATTTGGGAAATTTCTTCTCTCACTTTTCATCCTGCGAGCTTCATATCTGACCCACTCCCACCTGCGTAAGAGTAAAATCTGCCTGCTCTCAAGACTTTTATTTTAGTTCTGATTCACAGCTCGAACTTCCACACCGCAAAAGTCACCACTGCTTTCTCATCTAAATATTTCCAAACGTGGCTTTTCTTGTTCAGATATTCTCACTGACTTCATGAGGACGTAGCAGCTGGAATACCCATGTACATTCAGAGTCAGCAGCCTTTCTTTTGATGAACGTGGCTTCCTGTATATGCATATGAATACCTGTAGAGCAGAAGCATCCTGGCCATTGTAGTGATGCAGGAGTCCGAGTGCAAAGTACCTGAAAAGAAATACCATTAGCCTGAAACTCCTACACATGCACTTATTACTTAGCAAGGCCAAGCTACTGTCAAAGAGTGACATTTATCGACGCTTTAAATCTCCGTGTTGTCACGGCAACAGCAGATTCTTCTACGGAAATCAGTCCGAGGGCAGAAGAGACAACTCCTGCATAACAATGTCTCAACATAAACGGATACTGATTCCCAGTAGGTAGAAGTACCAAAAATGTTCCCCGTAAGTGTTGCGTGGCATTTTGACGAGTACGTAACAAGCCTCCACAGACACAGGCTCCCTTCAGTCACAGTACAGATATAGAAACAGCACTACAGTACACTGGATATACACAGACTGAAACTGAATCCAATCGAACCCCTTTAATAGACTCAGATTAATAGGCATCACGGTCTCATGCCTGAATCTTGATCTGTCCATTATGGCCAATGAATGACTTGTTTATTGCTAGAGCTCGGACCAGTACCGTTTCTATATTTATGCACGTCACACACTTAGGGAAAATTGACCTTTGAGCATGGCAATTTATTAATTTTTTTTAATATTATTATTACTTGACTGATAAATATTAAAGTGTGCGGTTATTGGATTGTTTTACATACAGTATGCTCCAGAATTAGTGGCACCTTTAATAAAAAAATAAATAAAAAAAAACAGCCAATCGTGTGGCAGCAGATGCAGATCAAGAGCTTCAGTTAACGTTCACATCAAACATCAGAATGGGGAAAAATGTGGTTTAAGTATTTAAGAACTTGCCGGAATTTCACAAACAACAGTCTCCAGAGTTTACACCAAATGGAGTGGAAAAAAAAAAACGAAACACTTAGCGAGTGTTAAGTCTGCAGGTGAAAACGCCTTGTTGATGAGCGAGGTCAGAGGAAAGTGGCCAGACAGGTTTGAACCGACAGGAAGGCTGCAAGCACTCTTGTAAAAGCGCTTTACAACTGTGGTGAGCAAAAAAAGCATCTGAGAACACACTACACATTGATCCAGCAGTGTGGGCCACAATAGCAGAAGACCACATCGGGTTCCACTCCCTGTCAGACAAGAACAGGAACCTGGCTACAGTGGACATAAATTCCCCAAAGCTGTACGGAGGAGGACAGAAAACATCACCTGCTTTATTTTCATACTTTGACTCTCCAGTGTCAGTGGATCGGTGTCCACCGGTTCACAGCTGGAGATATGCAGAAGATGGTAGCATTCAGGGGTCATAAGGTCTCCAAAAGAGAGTGATTTTTACCAAAGGTGTGAATAATTCTGGAGCTGACTGTAAATAACAGATACCACATCTACATGAGGAGTTCAGTACAGACAGCATAAGCGTATGGTGGCCGACGTATGAACGTTTAATCTGCACAGCTACAAGTCTCTGAGCCCATCTTGAGGACGTAGGTATTGATTTAGCTGTACTGTCCGCTCTTGATTTCTGTGATTTTGTTTCGAAGAATGATCATTATTGTCATTTCATGAATGTACATGTCGTGTAAAGATTTCTGACCTGTGGTGTTTCTCCAGCCAGGGTGCGCTGTCGGCCAGCAGGCAAGAGTTGTCAGAGGCCAGCAGCTCCAGCAAGCCCTCGTGACCTGCCTCAGCATAGAGCTTCAGCAGTGCAGTGTCTACATCCTGTCTGAAGCCATTGGCACTCTCGCTAGCACGCACCTCACGCAGGTAGCTGATGAGGAAGCGCTTGCAGGACTGCACTTTCTCCTGATCACCCTGCGTCAGATGGTTCAGATCGGCGAACTCGTGCAGTGGCGGATGGCACCGCGTGAACGACGACGAGGCGGGCAGCAGCAGCGGGCACAGCGAGATCAGCTCGCGTACGTCTAGCTGCCCCTTCCTGACAAAAACACATGGAGAAACCAATGTGAACACATGTGAACCAATGCAATGGGTATAAAGTAAACGTACATGCTGTCCGTCCTCTTGTTCATGACTTAACAACGTAGTGACACAAAGGTGATATTAAGACCAGGTGTGGGTTGTTTTTTTTTTCTTTTTCTTTTTTTAAACCCTGGTTCTGAAACATTCAAACGAACTGAAATATTCCTATACCTGAAATACTCACATGCAATTCTGATTTAAACATAATTGACATTACTGGTGCAGAAGAGCTTGTTTTTTTTGTTTTTTGTACATCATTATTTCAGACATAACACTCCCCATCTCCATCTCTGCATTAAGTGGAAAGAAGCATGAAATTTTAATGCGATATTAAAATGCTGTGGGGGGGTGGGGGGTCGATCTTGCAGCATCTGTGACTAAAAATGATGGTTTATTCGTGATCACAGAAACATCATGTGGCCCATTTATTCAGCGATCAGAGAAGTTTATGTCCCCCTCATTAAGCACACAGCCATTAGGGTCAGGTGCACTGGGGGAGAGACGATTAAGGGAGCCGTTAATGAACTGCAGTTAGTCGCTTTTGGAACATCTGGGCCCGGAGTGGCGGCTAACTGCGTTAATTACAGGACAAAATGATGCATTCACCTAAAATGCTCTTTAGCTTCAGAAAACTGAAGCTGGCCAAACTGGATGAATCCTGCCTGCTGGAGAATTCTTTTGTGTAATATCTGGAAATAAACACAAAATGAAGAAAGAATTAGCCAAGATCGTTATTCATAAACCAAACCAATACCTTAGACAAGCATGAAAACTCTGAAATATGATGTTACGTGATGCTGTACATTCAACCATTGTACCTGGAACTTGTCTTTAGGAATGTTTCTCTGTGCACCTTCGGTCAGGGTCAGTGCCTCCTCCACTCGACGTCCTGCCAACAGGTCCTGGATCTGTCGTTCCAGAGGCAGAGGCACCAGCACATACACTGCCTTTGTGGAAGCCAACACCACTTTGCCTGAAAATGAGTGAGAAATGTCTTTGCCAGTTATACACACGCACATACGCAGCTCAGTTATTGGCAAGAGTCCTAACGAGCAACTGCTATGAATGTTCAATGCCATTTGATATGACCCAGATTACCGGAAAGCAACAAATATCCCAAGCTAACGATAACAAGCTAACATCATAACGTATATGGTGAGGTAGTTAGCTAGTTAATACAGACTAGCTGTATGATGCAGTGACACTATCTGTACCCGGAATGTATATTTCTGTAAAAGTCAAATAAAAATATAATTGAATCCGTTTTATCCTCACATTTTCATATTTGGATTTGGACTTCAGCATGAGGTGGAGGTGGTCTAAAGTGGAAGTGTTTGGTATTTAATTAAATATGAAAACAGACAGGAAATGCCAGAAATACCAAATGTCTGAATTCTGGCCGAGAGTTCCTCATCGGGAGTTCATACTTTGTCTCAACTCGAAATGTGCGCATAATTTAAGTAGCCGAATGTAAAAAACAACCATGACCATGACCAGGCTGCTACTATGTACAGTTGAGGCCAAAAGTTTACCAACATGTGTTCAAATCAATTTTAAATAATTTTTAAAAAATGTTTACCTGAACCCCAAGACAACAATGAAGGAGTTGGAGGAATCAGATATCAAAGTATGTACATCCACCATTAAGAGAGTCCTACATTGAAAGGAAGCCCCTACTCCAAGCCGGACTAAAGAAACCGAGACTGAAGCATGGTAGTGGCAGCAACATGCTGTGGGGGTGTTTGGCTGGGATAGGGATCGGTGCTCTTCAGAAAATAAATGGCATCATGAGGAAGGAGGTTTATCTAGAAATACTGAAGCAAAACCTCAAGACATCAGCCAGAAGGTTCAAATTTGGTCTTCTAGCATGATTATGATCCTAACACCCCTATGCACAAAGCAAGCTCCATGAAGACATGGTTTTTGAGGGTTGGTGGTTGTAGAAGAACTCCTGACCTCAACCTCACTGAACACCTTCGAGATGAACTGAAACGCTGACTGTGCACCAGGCCTCTTCGCCAGTGCCTGACCTTGCTAATGCTCTTGCGGCTGTATGGGCAAATCAACACAGAGATTGCTCCAAAATCTAGCAGAAAGCCTTCCCACAAGAGTAGAGGTTATGGTAACAGCAAAGCAGGACTAAATCTGGAATGGGACGTTCAACAGGCACATATGGGTGTGATGGTCACGTGTCCACAAACTTTTGGCCACTTTTATAGTGTACATACAGTATGTAGTTACTGATAAGATACATCTATTTCTAGTGTACGTGTACTTAAGTGCTGAAAGTGCACCAGTGCTCCATGCAAATGTAAAGAAAGAGCTCTTACACGTAGCAATAGATACACTAATGACTAGATGCATAAATCTTATGCGAGCCTGGAAGTTTGCAGACAGCAAAACGGTCCAAATCACACAGAACCACTTTCCGGCAACAGTGATTTGGCAACAACCATTTCACTTTTTAGGTCACCTAATTTCTAGCAACCCTTGCGATGCTATGGAGAGGTCAAGCAACTCCTTGTCAAGACAAGTAAACAGGAAAGGCCTCATCATTAATTCTAAATTCTTGGATAAAAAGCGCCATCTCTCCATCAGTGAGAAAGCTCTGCCTAAAATCAACATCTGCCGCTTTACAGTTTCCAAAGCAGCGGAATATTAAGAACCCAAAAAGCCTTTTTGCCCCTAGTGATTAAATTACCGAGTCAACAAAACTGGCGTTAAATTATGAGTACAATTTTTGCACTCATAAATGCTCATAATAGAGAGCTGCACAGAGATTTCTGAACATCCCCACATGCCCGAACACCTTCCCTTTACATAGAGATCTGTTTCATACTGTTAACTATTTAGACATTGTTCTTTCGTGTAGATATCAATGTTACCACTGTCTCCAATCCCACGCAGCTCTCGAGATTATAAGCAGATATTCTGGTGCTGTACTTGAGCAATTCACAGCTATTCTCTCGAATATTTCGCAGCACATAAAAAGCTACATGCACTGCACAGATTTTCCCCCAAAAAAATAAAAAAAAGTTTTTTCAGGTTCAAATGAGGCAATATCTTCCTTAGAATTCTTTGTTCGGGGCAAAGCATTTACGCATGACACACTTCCTGACTTTAGTGTGACTTGTCGAGCTGCTGAATCAGAGAGCGAGGAGAGAGAGATTGTGAGAGAGACATAATGAGAGATAATCAGCTCACTGATATAATGCCGTCATTTTAAATTATATCACAATGCCATTCTCAATTAGGATTGGTCAGAAGGTGTTGATTAAAAAAAAGTTCCTGGGACTGGAAACTCTGCTGCTATAAAATAAGTAGGAAAAAAGTAACTGTTATGGATCAACTATCATTGTTGTTAACTAGAAATGGGTCAATTTTATTTATTTATTTATTTTTACGTACGACATTGTTCTTTAATAAATACACCGGCAAGTCAGACTGCATCACACCCCCGAGTTGTTGAGCCATCTAGAGCCATTTTCAGAATAACCAGTCCACCTACTGGTATGTTTTTGTGCGGCTGGAGAACCCAGACGGAACCCAGGGAAAACATCCACACAGACCCTAGAGCAATGAAGCAGCACATGCTGATGAGAATTATTGTTGTTTAAATCGTTTTTTCGGCTGTAGTATTGCAATTTTGGATACATGTGTGAGAGGGTAATAGTGCCTTTGACCTTCTTGCTCGTCTTATCCTGATCCTCACCTACTTTTTCCATCTCTGTTGCTACGATCAGATGAAAAAGGGGATGCAGCATGACTGCTAGCAAAAGTCTCTGAACACAAACCTGTTCGTTTTGCTGTAGCAAGAAAAACAAGCTAAACCCACAAACATACGTCGTATAAGGGTATTTTCATAAGCCTGCTGCATTTGAGAACACCAAAACAGTATCGGTGAGCTACAAGCTGAGCCAAGCTTGGGATTGTAGTTTGTGATCTGGTTTGTTTTACATCCTGTGAGATGGAAACACTGTAGAGAAAAACAACGTGTGTTCTGGCCCTTTTACATTATTCTCAAATCAGCCATTATTCATAATAACACGGGCAAATATGAGTCATCTGTTTACATAAAGCACTGACTTTCTTATACTGCTGTATACATGCTGTGTCTGACTAATCCATGCAAACCTCCCTACGGAGGTAAACGCTCACTTATTGTCTTACTACAGGACACAGAGATTAAAGTAAAAAAAAAAATAAAAATAAATCATCATTATGATCAATAAGAGGTACTTGAACAAAGCAGCTGGAGGTCAGGGACAAATTCAGAACAAATACACAATATACATTTCTTTTATTTAAAACTTTAACAGAGAGCATAGGTTTATTTAAGTAAAATAACTGCTCAACAACCTTCTTTTAAAAAAAAAATTTTTTTTTTCTTTTTTTTTTCTGACAGAGTTTTTATCAGAAATGCTAAAATTAAAAAATGTAATTAAAATTTTCTGACCAATAAGAATTGAGGAATCAACGGTGCTGTGGTATAATGTGTTTTTTTTTTTTTTTTATTCAAATGTAATTATATTGTATAACGTCACTGCATTGTCCAAAATACACTGATCAGCGATAACATTTTAACAACCTGCCTAATAGTGTGTAGGTCCAACTTGTGCCGGCAAAACAGCTCTGACTCGTCGAGGCATAGACTCCACAAGACCTCTGAAGGTGTGCTGTGGTATCTGGCACCAAGACGTTAGCAGCAGATCCTTTAAGTCCTGTAAGTTGCGAGGTGGGGCTTCGAGGGCTCGGACTTGTTTGTCCATGCTCGATCGGATTGAGATCTGGGGAATTTGGAGGCCAAGTCAACACCTTGAACTCTTTGTCATGTTCCTCAAACCAATCCTGAACCATTTTTGCAGTATGACAGGGCGCATTATCCTGCTGAAAGAGGCCAGTGCTATTAGGGAATACTGTTGTCATGAAGGGGTGTACGTGGTCCGCAATAATGTTTAGGAAGGTGCTACGTGTCAAAGTAACATCCACATGAATGCCAGGACCCAAGGTTTCCCAGCAGAACATTGCCCACAGCATCACACTGCCTCCACCAGCTTGCCTTCTTCCCATAGTGCATCCTGATGCCATATCTCTTCCCCAGGTAAGCAACACACACGCACCTGGCCGTGCACATGATGTAAAAGAAACCGTGATTCAACAGACCAATGGTCCAGTTTTGATGCTCATGTGCCCATTGTGAGCGTTTTTGGTGTTGGACAGGGGTCAGCATGGGCACTCTGACCGGTCTGTGGCTACGCAGCTCCAAACACAGCAAGCTGCGATGCACTGTGTGTTCCGACACCTTTCTATCATAGCATTAACTTTTTCAGCAATTTGTGCTACAGGAGCTCTTCTGTGGGATCGGACCAGACAGACAGCCCTTTGCGCCCCACACGCATCGATGACCCTTGGGCACCCATGACCCTGTCGCTGGTTCACCGGTTGTCCTTCCTGGGAGCACTTTTGGTAGGTACTAACCACTGCACACCAGGAACACTCCACAAGACCTGCCTTTTTAGAGAAGCTCGGACCCAGTCGTCTAGCCAGCACAATTTGGCCCTTGTCAAAGTTGCTCAGATCCTTACGCTTGCCCATTTTGCTTCCAACAAATCAACCTTGAGAACTGACTGTTCACTTGCTGCCAACCCCTTGACAGGTGCCACTGTAACGAGGGAATCAATGTTATTCACGTCACCCGTCAGTGGTTTTAATGTTATGGCTGATCGGCTCTATATCAACAACATGACAGGGAACATTAATCCATGAGTACCGCAGCAGAGTGCTAAGAATAATCAGAGACTGAAATGGTAGAAAAAAAACAAACAAACAAACTCAAAAGTAGGTCACCATTCGTTGATAGGAGACATTAAATAAAGAGAGTAGCTGCAATGCTGCTGCCTGTACGAATGACTCTAAAAGACACACGGATTTACAAGGAGATATAAACACATAAGTGACAAGACTCATATATTCGTATATTCACGTGTAAGTTAGTAATTCAGTAATGCAGTCTGTATGTGCTGCATTGTCCATGTCGCACTCTGTGCACAATCGATCTCTGTTCTGCAAGAAAACTCACTTCAGCACTTTACCGAAATCGATACACACCTCCTGAAGCAGAGCTGACACCCTCAGGAGCAAAATACCCATTAGGGCTTAAGACACTCTCGCTTCATCTGTCGAACACCAGTCAAGTCTTTTCATAGAAATCAGAGCACATAGGGCTGACAAAGTACATTAAAAAAAATAATTGTTACAAGAACTGGAACTGTCTAAGCCATGGCCAATGGTGGAGGCTTCATTTTCTTATTAGATATTATTATTAGGAACTGAACCAAGTATCTGTACTCTTAAAAGGAACAACTTAATTGATGTATATGTTATAACCACTTAATTCAAGGCAGATTCAACTGTTCTCTTGAGACATGCACTTTCTACTTTTCTCTTTAGAAAAGCAGTTAACGTCAATGTATCCCTGGGGGAAAAAAAAAGGCCTGCTAATGTACAAATCTTTGCATCATTAAAGTGCATCATCTCGGGGGGGATTGTGCCCAGTGTAACTGAACCAGTTTATCTGCAACGTTTTTCCTGCTCGGCGTGATGACGTTTAATTTCCCCCGACAACCTGATAGTTTGTAGTCCCATTTAGCAACATGTCAGTGTCATGATTTCCCCTTCGCACAAGCGCTGGAGCTAAAATGCTAACTCTTTTACGGGTTTTGACGTCGTCCCTGCACCGCTCTATGGTGACTGGCTGTAAGTTTAGGAAGCGCTTGATTTGATCTGCAGCGGAGTTTTCTATGAGCGGAGAACAAATTTTAAACATCGATATCGCAGTCGATCGTGTTCATGTAATCGTGGGCAGTCAAAATCACCCTTAAGAATTTTATATATATATATATAACCGGTGTTAGGTATATACTTGTGTAATGTTAGCTATGTCGAACACACACTGATTTTTTTTTCCCCACATAAATGAATATCAAAACATTCTCCATTTAACTTGACAGAGCGTTACGTTGCCCTATGAGTCCTGAAAGGCCCGAGAGCGTGTCAGACTGGTGGAAGGGGGCGGGGCTTCCAGATAGTGTTATACAATAATTGAGAGTTCAAAACACCTGTGCACATAATTCCAGAGGACGACTGGAAGAAAAAAACTTTTAGGGGGCTTTCACACTGGCAGTTTAGTCCGAATACGGTTTGCATGAAAAATTGGTACGCTGCAGGGGATTCCGGGAACAATCGTACTCGGGTTCGGACCGCGGCAAACGTGCCCAGTTTGAAAACCACCTTAAAAGGTTGGTAGGTCTGGTAAAGTAATATAACTGGAGTAAACATCATTGGATATCGAGGCAGTGTCGAATTGTGTAGATCTGTTATATCGAGTCTAACGGAAGAAATATGTTCAGGTGTGAACATATCGTCATAAAGAAGACTGGATTCCTAACCTTCAAAGTCCTGCAGGATGTGTCCTTCACTGAATGAGAGTGTCTGTTTGAGCTGCTGATCCAGCATGCTGTGAACCGTTACAAAGCTCTCGTCCAGAGCCACCACGTACGGGAAACACACGGCTGCGCCAATCACGTTCTCCGACCACTTGACTGGGGCACGCTGGGAGATGCCCTCAGCGTTAACAAACATGCCTGAGAGAGAGAGAGAGAGAGAGAGAGAGATGGCGAGACACAAGTATGACTCAACACAACTGGTCACCATGACAAAAGATACAAGGAACCGTTTCACTTGGGTGTGACCTGCAATATACACCTGGAAAAAAAAACGGCATTATCTAAATGCCTGAGGACTTCTTAAACAAGCGCTAAACCAACAGAGTATATAAACATTTTGTCTGATTAGTTTCGAATAAACCCAGGCAATGCTTTCACAAAGCTCTACCATTTAATATACGAGCACTTAAAGGAAAATCCTCCCTGAACGACTTCCATATCCATAAGTAATACGTGATATTCAACCGCGCCAAAGATTTAACTTATAATGAAATTCCAAGTTTACTTTGGTGTACACGTCATTAATCGATTATTTCAGTCTTGTTTCAAAATAACAGCTTCCAACATTACCCGCAACGCTGTTTGACTACCTGCCGAAGGTGGCGCCAGTGGGAATTTGCTTCATCATTACTTATATGAACTGAATGTCCAGCTCTCTCAACTGTGTCTCAAACAGACAGGGCTCCAAAGTGTTAACTTTCATGCTAATGCTGCTGTCCACAATCCTAATCAACGTGCTTACCATCCCGTGCTCGATACTCATAGTTGTAGTAACATATGAAGTGCTTACATATGCTGGTATAGCCTATGCTCGGATATTCCACGTGAACATGATAGCTTGCCGACTCCTCGGACAGGTCACGCACCTCTCGAGTCGGTAGTTTGTTCTTGATATTTTGCGGTTGAACTCACCAAGACCACCTGGCGCAGCCAGGAGAAACTCCTCCCTGCCAATCCTTTTGACAATGGGTTTCCTCTCCTCGCTGTCATAGGGGAATAGATCCTGCGAGGCGCCCGAGCCATAGTTCAGGATCACATACCGTGTGGGAAGAGCCAGGCACAGGAAGTAGCCGTCCAGGCTGAGATCGCATGGCTGATCGGGAGTGGCCACTTCCTTCAGGATCTGCACACGATCCTCGTGCACGGTGCAAATGTGTACCGCGCGGCGCCGCGCGGACACCACTGCCATCTCCACGCAGAAAGGCTCGGCCGTCACCGGGTTCTCGTTAACACAGAACACGGTCACGCCTTTAAGTTTGGTCCCTCCAGATGCCACCGGTTCCAGTGTGACCATATCCACCAGCAAGATGACACCGTCGCACAAGACGATGAGGCGCTCCAGGGCCGAGGCAGCTTTTAGCTTCGGCTTCTTAAGGCCTAGCTGTTTGTGTAGGAGCTTCTGCGAGCTGAAGGACAACTGGCCTTTAGCTGTGGTGCGCTCCTCCAGCAGGAAGTGATGGATGAAGCCATCGTTGGTGCCCACGTACAGGTGCTGGCCACAGCATTCGATGCACTCAACACCGACGCGCGTCTTCTCGCCAGCCAACTGCTCCCGCTCCACAGCGGGCACCAGCTCGAAGGCCTTCACGCTCATGCTGCCTCTCACATCTACTCGGAACATGAGAAGAAAGTTACTCTTTAGCATAAATGTGCTCTTTGAACAGTTATCATTCCATGAGGATAATTCAACAAATATCACGACTTAAAGGGATGGTTCACCCAAAAAAGAAAATTCTGTCATCAGTTACTCACCCTCATGTCGTTCCAGACCCGTAAGACTTTCGTTCATCTTCGGAACACAAATGAAGATATTTTTAATGAAACCTGGGAGATTTTGGCCCCTCTGCTTTCGTAACGCTTCATATAATTGGGATTAAACCACTGGAGTCACATGGACGACTTCAACGATGTCTTTATGAACTTTTTGGAGCTTGAATGTTTTGGTTACATGGACTGTAAACAGAGGGGCCGAAATCTCCCAGGTTTCATTAAAAATATCTTCATTTGTGTTCCGAAGATGAACGAAAGTCTTACGGGTTTGAAACGACATGAGGGTGAGTAACCGATGACAGAATTTTCATCTCTGGGTGAACCACACCTTTAAGTCTAATGCACACTAGATAGCCAATCAGACTGCTACCTTTAACACATTTGCTTAATTAATTCCAGACATTTAACGGTCAATAAAATGAAATGACATCATTTTGCGCAATACGGTCAACTTCTGTCAAATGTGCTAGTTGGAAATGTACGTGTGGTTTGTGTTTGGTGTTGATAAACCATGTAGAAACTGAGAAATATATACGCTTAAATTCAGATTTGAATGCCAAACTGGAACAGGAACGTCCTTGCATTTATTTCGAACATCAACTGGAAAAAATAAATAAATAAATCCAGGAAGGTCCAGGTCTTTAGGTCGAATTGATTCGGCTGAATCGGTTCCATCAGACAAACTGTTAATTCAGATTTAACAAGAGGGGAAATAAGAAAACAACTAAACGTGCAAACAGCCGCCTGAAAAAGACGAGTGCTGTTGGGCCAAGTTTTTTTTTTTTTGTTGGGGGGGGGGTGGACGGGACCGTGAACACAAGCGAGGAGAAACAGGAACTGAAAAGCAAAGCAGATCATCAGCACTTCGCTTTTAAACGAGATGATTTCGGCCCTAAACTTCGTCGAGTATTCTCTTGTTTCAGGTCTCCTTTAGTCAACAGTGGACTAGTTCAACAAAGACCTCATCTAAAAACCACAATGGGCTCTCTTTGACTTTCACACCGTCCGTCGTTACCCAGATCAGATCAGGACGGGTTCCCTTCCGAGATCTGGCTCCTCTCACGCTTTCTTCCTCAGATCATCTCAGGGAGTCCCCCCCCCTCACCGCCGTCTTGATCAACAGGGATAAATCCACACCTTTAAAAACCTGTATCGCGTTTCCGTAAAGCGGTCCACTGTTAAAAGCGCTATACAGATCAGATCAGATCGAATCGAACGTTTCGACAGTTTATGATCGGGTTTGACGCAGTACAACCCTTTCCCGAGATCAGATATGATCTCAGATATGATCAGATATGACCCCGGATATGATCCGATACCGACAAGCTGACAAAACTGTGTCCAGGTATTCAAAGGAGGCTCATTGCAGGGGCCCATCGTTAGAAAAATGACCATCAGACAGCATGTCAAATCCGATCTGATATCGATCGTTTCCTGAACCGACAGCGATACTCAGCATATCAGTATCGGATCGCTGCATCCTCACGCACCACTTCCACCGCCACTGCTACTGGATCACCTGCTGTCCATCAGCAGGTCCGAACACATGCACCTGCGGCACGTGTTTCCAGCGGACTCCCTCAGGGCCTGCTCGAGCTCCCCGAGTCGTGGCGAGCCTTACCTCCCCGACACTTCAGCTCAGCTCGCTAACCACTAGCCTGTTAGCTTCCAGAACACTGGCCTGTTCACAGCTGCCTACAATAACGGCAGTATAAATACATATACATATATATAACCCGGTTCTGTACGAGGAGCTCCGTTATTATTCCGACTCGCTAACTGGACACTCATTCAGCGGACTGGAAGCTAACTTGAGCGCGCGCTGAATGAGCGCTCGGCTAATACACGGTAACCGCTGCTGGGAAGGACTCGGTGTGAGTCGACAACAAAGTGAGGGGGTCACGAGTGAGCAATGTGCGCCATACCCCAGCCGCAGCCGCCGCCGCGCTAATGTTCCGAGAGATGATGCGAACAGCCCTCGGCCTCTCCGTTCACTTCCACAGTGGTCCACTCTCCCCGCTGCTGCCTTACTGATTCCCACCGCTATTCCGACTGACCCCGCCTCTTCGTAGCGGCTCGGGGATGACACGCGGACTGGAGAGGGATATGACGGAATACGGGTAGGAAGGCAAATCTCCTAAACTCTTGCTTGTCACCTCAGAGAGGATCTTCCGGTGGCACGGTCACGTATTTCCGGTTTATCCTGAGTCACGTGACTTGGGATGCCGTTTGGATTCGGCTTTTGGACCACACTGCCTTCCACAGAAAACAATAATAATATTAGTACTACTAATAATCTAATAATAATAATAATATTAGTACGACTAATAATAAAATAATAATAATAATTATTGTTTTTTTGTTGTTGTTGATAATAACAACAGTATTATTATTATTATTATTATTATTATTATTGTTGTTGTTGTTGTTGTTGTTGTTGTTACTACCTGTGGAAGGTGGTGTGGTCCATTTACGACGAATCCAAATGACTTACGGTTTGGTCTGCACAATTAGTTTTAAGGAAGAAATAATAAATAATAATAATAATAATAATAATAATAATAACCAGAGGAAGAAGAAGAAGAAGTAGAAGAACAACAACAACAATCCTATATTATAAAATATATTATTATTGTTGTTGTTGTTTTTATTATTATTATTATTATTATTATTATTATTATTATTATTATTATTATTATTATTATGCCTTAAAACGAATCGTGCTGACCAAACCGTAAGTTGTAGAGATATGAAACTTGGTCAACAGGTACTCCCTCCCGCTCCTCAGGCAAGAGCTCCAGTGTTTACACAACAAAGTAAATTCTAACACTAAACAAACCTCCATAGGCTCTGGGGACAGAGCTTTGTGTACATGTGTGGGCTTAAGCAGTAAAATAAATAAATAAATAAATAATAATTATAATAATAATAATAATAATGAAATGCACAGCTTTCTTCCGAATGCTGTTGCAGATTTTTGTTTTGTTTTGTTTTGGTTATTTGGTTTTAGTTATTTCCTTGTCAAGTGGTATCTCAGTGTACTCAATCGTAAACCATGGTCAGTGGACTAAACTATTATTTTAAAGGGAGGGGTTTATTCTTTGGGAAACTTATTTCATCACTAGCACATGATATTGATTTTTGCCAAAATTCTGTTTCAGTTACTATGTTATGCATACAATTATTCAGTCATAGCAAGGGGTCTGTGGACTACTTTAATTTTGGAACGACAGCCCCGGCTATATTATAGCAAGGTGAATTGAGTTATATAAGGGGATGTGGTCAGCATCAAACAGAAAGTTTACTTTATACAGTCACCACTGGAGGTGTGACCTACCACGAGCAGCCGGTAGGAAAATGACATATTCTTTGGCTAGTTTTATTGGAAAGGTTTTGAAATTGTCATTTTTTTTTTCATAAACTGTATTTAGGAGGTTAATCTCCATAAAATATACCAATGTACAGTATATGCTCAAATAATGTACGAATGCTTATAATTAAATACATTTCAACATGCATAATTCAGCATGCTTCAGGTTAATTTGAGCAATATTAAATACAATAAGTGGTGAGAAGGAGGGATGTAATATGAATGTGTGAACGGATGCATGGAGCACCCCACAACTACGGTTACAACATGATGCAGTGACGGCTTTTATGTACAGTAAAGGATGTTTTTTTTTTTTAATCTTCAGAAACGGGGAATAATGTAAACCGGCGAATGTAGAGCGTTACCAACTCATGCAGAGATTTTTATTTAGTTCACTGTGTTCATAACATTTTTGATATTGTTACTTATTCTGATCATACTACATTTCAGAAAACATTGGGTATAAATTTGGAAGATATTTAATGGAAATATTAATATTCTAAACCCTGTTATTGCTTTTATTACATGGATAAATAAATTATAGAATTTTACTTACACCAACAGCTTAATGTGTAGTCGTTTTAACTCAGTCTGATATATTCACACTGTATTAGAATATTGTGATGATGGATTTGGAGAATATTTTTATAAATCTTTTTTTTTTTAATTAAAATGTGATTTATTGATGCCATGAATAACTTTTTCAACAGCATGAAGTTGGTTAAAATGTCTTACACAGTAACACACTATGCCAAAGTTGAAAAAAAAAATCATCAGTCTGGGAAGGGTTACATAGCTATTTCAAAGGCTCTGGGACTCCAGAGAACCACAGTGACAGTCATTAACTCCAAATGGAAAAGCTCAGCACAGTAGTGAACCTTTCCAGAAGTAGTCGGCCTTCCAAAATTACTCCAAGAGCACAGCAACAAAAGAGCCAAGGACAACATCAAATGATCTACAGGCCTCTCTTGCATCAATAAAGGTCACTGTTCATGACTGTCAGAGAGACACTGGGCAAAAATGGCATTCATGGAAGAATGACGGGGTAAAAACCACTGCTAACCCAGAAGAACATTAAGGCTCATATGTATTTTGCCAAAACACACCTTGATGATCCGAAAGTGAAACTGTTTGGAAGACAGGTGTCCCGTTACATCTGGCGTAAACCAAACACAGAATCCACAAAAAGAACATCATACCTATGGTCAAGCATGGTGGTGGTAGTGTGATGGTGTGGGGATGTTTTGCTGATTCAGGACCTGGGGAACTTTCAATAATTGAGGGAAACATGAATTCTGCTCTCTACCAGAAAATCCTAAAGGAGAATGTCCGGACATCAGTCTGTAAGTTGAAACTCAAGAGCAGCTGGATTACGCAGCAAGACAATGATCCAAAGCATAGGAGTAAGTCCTAGTCCTAGATGTAGTGAAAGACTGATCTCCAGTTATCGGAAGCATTTGGTTGCAGTTATTACTGCTGAACCTGGCACAACCAGATTTTAGGTTTAAGGGAGCAATTTGTTTTTCTATATATAATATATAATAAAACCTTTTTTTCCTGTAAAAGATAAAAGGATAAAACAACATGAAGACTAGTGAGTTGTCTATGGGAGAAAAGCAAGCTGAGAAAAGAGGGGAAATCAGAGCCATGGTACAAGCATTGGATATAGTCAATACATCCATCCATCCATCTTCTACTGCTTACTCCTTCTTCAGGGTCGCGGGGAACCTGGAGTCTATCCCAGGAATCATTGGGGACAAGGCGGGGTACACCCTGGACAGGGTGCCAGTCCATCGCAGGGCACAATCACATACACACTCACACACACACCCATTCATACACTATGGACAATTTAGACACGCCAATCAGCCTACCATGCATGTATTTGGACTGGGGGAGGAAACCGGAGTACCCGGAGGAAACCCCCGCAGCACGGGGAGAACATGCGAACTCCGCTCACACACACATGGCCCCGGCGATAGTCAATACAACAATTTGGAATGTCTTGAAAACAAAAGAAACCACTGGTGTACTGAGCAACCAGACATTGAACATTGAACATAAAAATTGGATAGTGTGCCACCAAAAAGCCATGTTATACATTGTTTAACCCATCTAGATGTAAATATCAGGACATGGAAGTTTGATTCTGATCTATCGTCTCATATTCATCTTTTGATCTCAAACCCAAATGACTTCAGTATATAGCAAAAACAAAATAATTGGCCTTGGCGTTCCAATACTTTTGGAGGAGACTGTGTATTTTACACATACATGCCGAGTTTGTCTGATATTTGAATTGTTGCTGTGATCATACTGGGGTCCACATGTCTGAGAACCCCTGCTTTATAATTACTGAAAGGGGGAAGCCGAAGGAGGGAGAACTGTTTACAGTTCTACAGTTTACATTCTGCTTACTCATGTGACTTACAATGAAAATGAACACATGAAATATCTGTAAACAATCAGATTCGTATGTTATATATATATATATATATATATATATATATATATATATATATATATATATATATATATATATATATATATATATATATATATATATATGTGTGTGTGTGTATATATATAATTATTATATAGTAGAAATCATTCATCATTGTGATCAACGGTAGCTGATTTTTCAGTTCCAGAATTTCAATGTACACCACCAGAGGGCGCCAGACATCACTTTCACATTCCTGTTAATCTACCTATCTCAAGAGTTTAGCTCCAACCATAGTCGTGCCCACCTGACCATGTAATCATTGCCTTGAGAAGAGAACAGGCGTGTTAGATGTTGGTTGGAGATGAAACCTGCAGAAAGGTAGATCTCAAGCAAGACGGTTGGTGACTGCTGATATAGCTAGCCTGCTACCAAATAGGAAATAGATGCCAGATTAGACACATGACCCTGCCTTAACTCCTGCATAATGTTTTCTCATAAAATCGAAAAACACAGATATTCACCCGAGCATTTTTCCTGCAACCGCTGAAGCTTTCTCCGGAACCTTTCCAGCAAACCGTGTCGAAAAATGCCTCATGTCAAATAAAGGAATACTTAACAAATTATTGTTTTATTGTAGCCTAGATTGATTTATTTTTTTTAACTTTATATTATTTACAGCACACGTTTACAGTGTACAAGTTCATGTTACAGTTTGTTTAAATGTTTTAAACCCTAATGTTGTTATTATGTTGCATTATCCTGCTTTTCTTTCGATGCTTTTGATTGAAAAAATGATAAATTGCCCTCTAGGGTGGTCGTACAGTACAGAAAACAGTGAAGTTTTTCCGCTAACGTCCTGTGTCTGCCCCGCTGGTTCAGCATACAATGTTTAGTTGTAGGTAAGTTGTGTCATTGGTCATTAGTGCAATCATGTCTGTACGGTGCAGTTTTCTACAGTCTGATGGTAACCGTTTTTTCCGTTATTGACCAGTGCATATGGTCAGAATATAGACAAAAACTGGACTTTGTCTCAAAGCAAACCCTAAATGAATCCTCAAATGATCATCAATAACAACAAAAACGCACACAGAGCTTCACGTAAAGTGCCCTACATTCTCTACGACTCTATAACAATTACGATAAGAGAGACGTCTTTAACACACGAAACGTCAGTGCATTGTTTGGGACTTTTTTATTAACAGCTATAGCTCTTAATTTTGTAGATAAACAGCTGCAGAATCATGCTATTAGTCCATTTCAGTGTTAGATCCTTACAAATCCAGCAATATCTTAAATCAAAATAGTCTTTAGAGTCAACATAAAGCCTTTCACAGTGCATGTATTACATATATATATATATATATATATATATATATATATATATATATATATATATATATATATATAAATCACTCAAACAGGTTAGATATGTCAGTGAAAAGTTGGACAACATTTTCGACTGGTTAGATTAAAATAGTCGTTGGACAACATCATCTCCTTATTATCTCATGCCGTCAGCTGCTTTTCCACTCAGGTGCTCAGTGCTCAGATATCTTTTCCACAGTCAGGACAGAGGATGTTGTCCCTCTCAGTCAGGAAGCCACGATTCACCAGGGACACGGCGCACTTTGTGCAGTTGAAGCAGTCATGATGCCATTGGCGCTCCTCGAAGGAGATATACTTGCTTCCACCCAGACCTGTAGTTTGCAGGATAGAATTACATTCATATCGACATAAATTGCATTAAAAAATGAAGGATGTTTATTATCTTGGATGGCACACTTACTACACATACTCGTAATGCTAGTAGTGTGTTCATACTGGTAAATTCAGTGAAATGATAAATATTATATACTAAAACTGGCACAAAGAAATATGTCCGGGTACTCCGGTTTCCTCCCCCAGTCCAAAGACATGCACGGTAGGCTGATTGGAGTGTCTAAAGTGTCCGTAGTGTATGAATGGGTGTGTGTGTGTGTGTGTGTGTGTGTGATCGTGCCCTGCGATGGACTGGCACCCTGTCCAGGGTGTACCCCGCCTTGTCCCCGATGCTCCCTGGGATAGACTCCAGGTTCCCCACGACCCTGAAAAGGAGTGAGCGGTAGAAGATGGATGGATGGACTTTTATAACGAAGTGCTTGAAGCGAGCCAGAATTCGTCCAGTAGCCTGACTTACGCACTGCCAACTATATTTCTACCATTTATCTGTACAAAAATATGATTTATATATACAGAGCGCCTGCTCCACTCCTTTACACGCTCCAACCAGGCATTATAATAATCATGGACCCCAGTTTGACTAGCAGCAGCACCACATCTCAGCATCATAGTAAGAGTCTGATCATGTGTCCAGTGAACTTTTCGGATATTTCTGGAATATATCCAACCTAAAACTAAATCTAAACAATATATTGTCAAATATAAATAAAGGTCCTTTATTTAGGGAAAGATATAATGCTTTTGAATGATAGTTCCCTCGCTTATTCAGTCACATTAGACAGAAGGTGTGTCTTCGAGACCATGTTCTATTCGGTATAATTGCTGTTATAGTTTGTGAATGAACTGATATGTGCAGGAACCCTGGGTTTTTCAGTGTTTCCAGGGAACACCTTAAAAAAAAAACCATATACCGCTGATAGGGCTGGTACAGGAGGCACACTTCTTAGCATAAAGTTTGCAGAAACAGGCAAGACAGTAAGGGAAGCCATCACGAGAAGTAAAGCGCTGTCCAGCCAACTGCTCCTTGCAGCCTGTGCACAGGAAGCAATCTTTATGCCACGGCTGCTCGTGGTAGGTCACACCGCCAGTGCTGATTGGCTACGGGAAACAAAATAAGTGGGGTTTAAATTTGCAAAACATGTTTAATCAGTTGCATATGTGATGTTGACATTTCCTGATAGAATTAATAATAATTAGTAATAGAATTCCTAGCTATTAGTTCATTTTTGTTTAAAGTCCTTATATTTTTCCATCCAGTACTGCCTTTCAGAAGATATTGACGTATTTCCCAGAACAATTCACACCGATCATCCTGTTCAAAAGTTTACATCCCCCGGCTCTTACTATATCGTATTGCCTTCTTGAACATCAGTGAATGTTTGCACCTTTTATAATATAATAGTTGTGTACGAGTCACTCAGTTGTCCTAAGTGAGAAAAGATGGACCGCAGTATCATATAAACTGTTGGAAAGGGGTCAAATATGCAAGAGATGCTAGAAAACCAAGGAAAGTGCAGGACTTGGAGGATTTTTCTGTAGAACAGTGGGCAGTGTAACTGCTCAGGACAAACAAGGGACATGTTTTAACAACACACGGTATTGAGAATCAACGTATGTAAACTTTTGAATGGAGTTCAATTGTGTGAATTCAGTTATTATTGTGTCTTGTGGACTATATGTAAACATCTGCTTCTTAAGTCCTTATTTCCAATCATGTGCTTTTATACGTTAATGTTACCACGTCGTAAACTGTGGAACAAGTCTTTAGTGTGTTCTATATCATTTCAGGACTTGAAAGCTCATGTCGTTATTAGGGTCACCTTCTTGCACTGCACGCACTGGAAGGCAAACTGCTTGTCGTAGCAGGGCACGCAGTAGTTGCCGTCATCTTTCGGGACGAAGCTCTTGGTGCCGATGAGCTGCTGACAACGCTGACAGGTGAAGCATGTCTCGTGCCAGCTGCTGCCCTTGTGCTCCAGTTTCCTCGAACCTGAGAAAGTGGGTTTATCAGATCACTATGCACGCATTGACAAAACACTGAATATGATTAATAACAGTGGAAGCCCTCGCCCTCGATTACTTAAACAGTGTAATTAATGAAAAAAACACAACAGCACATCGTGGTGATATGGGAAAATAATTAACAACAGAGTTGTTTGTGTGATGTGTTACTTCCCTGAATCTGATCATTTTCCTATAAGTGTTTTATTCTTCTTCCATTACAGCAATTCGCCAACTCTTTAACGGTTTTTATTAATTAAAGAATATCACACTTTATTCTTTACTTGGTGAACACTCCTGGTCAGTCAGAATCTTCGTATGAACACAATTACTTTATTTTCTGGACGTACATTCAACTCAGGTGAAGGTGAGCATGATAAATAGACATGCGATTTTTGATCTCACCAGGCATGATGGTCTTCTTGCACTTGTGGCACTTAGACGAATACTCGTTGGCATAGCACTCAGTGCAGAGCAGCTGCTCATCCTTGGTTGAGAAAGGTTTGTCTGCGATGGAGCGTCTACACTTGAAGCATTGGAAGCAGTCACTGTGCCAGTGGCGGTCCTTGTAGGAAAGATCCTGTGGGACAACACCAAGCAGGCTGTAAGTGCTACTTCTGTTCAACTGTTTTGTGTTTCACCCCGATTATGTTTAGTATTTAAGACCCTCGTGTATCTTTGTTCATCGCGAAGTATTGCGTGAGATTTCCGCATACCAAAGCCTTTGTACCTTGTCGCTCATTTTGCTTCATAGTCTTGTTTCTCGTTTCGCATAGTTTATGCCCGTTTGCCAATCGCCCGACTTTTTGCCTATTTTGGACCACGCTTTTGATTCGCGATTTGGATTTGCATGCCTGCCTCTCTTTAATAAAGCTCTTATCTGCATTTGCTTCCGTCCTAGCCTCCATTACGTGCCTTTGGTGACAAAAATGACTTGAATACAATGATTATCGTATAAAGTGCTGTGAATTGAGATCTTCGTTTTCATGTTCAGGTCCCAAGCACAGAAAATGTCATTTTCAGTGTTGTATTTATTGGTTCTTTAAATGATTATTTTTTTAAACAACCCATATTTGTAGCTCTCACCACATGAAAGACGGAGCATAAACCGATTTTCTTTAATCTTCAGCATCATGGCAGGTCATTAAGCAGTGTGTGATGGAGCTTGTGATAAATCAGGGTGTTTTGGTGAGACTTAGTCTTATCCTGTGAGCACATACAGCATGTGCACAGCCTTGTGACCTGACATACTTAATTGTCTGCCAATATGGCCTAAAAGAGCCCAAGGGTGTTCTTGTACATATTAGATCGTTATGAAAGCACACTAACTGTGAGTGGAAGAATGTTGGTTGCTGTAAGAGGAGGGATGAGGTGTTTAAAGAAGCCAAGGACACACAAAAATGACTGCTCTGCAGGTTAATTAACTTGTAATGTGACCCTAATGCCAGGAGCCTGAGGAGAAAAGCGCAAATAAATTCACTCTGTGAAAACACATAATACTGTAGGACAACTGCAAACTATTCATTTTGTTCCTTGGGGTAAAATGAAAGGCAATATATGGGGCAAAAAAAGAGGGATAAGGTTTCATTTTTGGCATCCTCATGAGATTCTCTGCTGTTAACAAAATGCGCAACTGCATCACCAATGGGCATATGAAAACTACAAAGAACGATATGAAGAAGCAAGGCTGAGGCTGAATGTAGATTCATGCAAACTAGCAGTGGCAGTCATGCAAGGTGATTAAAAAGAGTGAACCACTTCCTAGATTTGATCTCCATTTGGGCTGATGTTTTTCAGCCCATATCACTCACACATCTGTGACACATCATTGTGATTGAGAAGGCAATGATCTGAAGAGATCATTAGACCCAGGCAAAAATCAATAAATTTTCATAACTGATGGATACAGATGAATCATGCAGGTACTTCTAGAGGATCTTGCACTCCTGATATAAGTTTGGGTCATTGGGACATTATCTTGGTTGAAGATCTATTCATCTACAGCCAGCGTAACCAGGTTGTGAGCTAAAACATCTCTCTGTGTTAAATGTGAATTCTTGTTCTGGTGTATTTCATACAGTAATGTTTTCCCGTTCTTTTGAAAGGTATCAAATCATTTTCTCGTAAACAACCGTTTTTAGTATTGTTCCACTATTTGTGAAAAATTTGTCCCAAAACTGGGTCCCAAAAAGGACGTATGGGTCAAGATGAAATGTGATGAAACTTACCCTGCTGTCGCTGCCAATGGGTTTCTTGCACTCCTCACAGGTGTTGGAGTAAAGGCTGTTGTAGCACTTCACACAGTAGGGGTTCTCTTCTCGCAGAATATACTTCGTCCCAAACAGGGACTCCTTGCAGTAGTGACAATCATAGCGTTCTGCCATTGTGGGTCCAACAACTGCTGAAATATATACACAATATATGGATATATACAATGGATGTTCACAAAATGGAGTATTTACTCTATCATCCTTCTCCCCCAAAATGTCTTTGAAGGAGAAATTGAAAGCTGAAGCAAACATTGCACAGTCGAAGATACACAAAATGACCTAAGCATATTTTTAGTGAGGGTTTGGAAACGAAAATTAAATTAGGATTTCTTTTTTTCTTTAATACCATGTTTGGCATTTAGACGAAACACAGCAAGACCCCAGTACAGTATTACAAATTGAAATTCTGGATTCAGGTCGAAAAAAAAAAAATCTTCACAAGGATTCAACAAGGATTCTTTAGAATATTTACTGCATGAATCGAGATGCCAGATAACGCAGTAGACTTCACTGCTGCACACATATTAGACGGATGTTCGTGTCAGCTCTTGTGTGTTTTTCTTTGAGGTAAGCTCTGCGTGTGTACAGTGGTGTGAAAAAGTGTTTGCCCCCTTCCTCATTTCCTGTTCCTTTGCATGTTTGTCACACTTAAGTGTTTCGGAACATCAAACCAATTTAAACAATAGTCAAGGACAACACAAGTAAACACAAAATGCAATTTGTAAATGAAGGTGTTTATTATTAAAGGTGAAAAAAATCCAAACCATCATGGCCCTGTGTGAAAAAGTGATTGCCCCCCTTGTTAAAACATACTATAACTGTGGTTGTCCACACCTGAGTTCAATTTCTCTAGCCACACCCAGGCCTGATTATTGCCACACCTGTTCACAATCAAGGCATCACTTAAATAGGAGCTGCTTGACACAGTAAGGTCCACCAGAAGATCCTTAAAAGCTACACATCATGCCGAGACCCAAAGAAATTCAGGAACAATTGAGAAAGAAAGTAATTGAGATCTATCAGTCTGGAAAGGGTTATAAAGCCATTTCCAAAGCTTTGGGAATCCAGCGAACCACAGTGAGAGCCATTATCCACAAATGGCGAAGACATGGAACAGTGGTGAACCTTCCCAGGAGTGGCCGGCCGCCCAAAATTACCCCAAGAGCGCCGACAACTCATCCAAGAGGTCACAAAAGACCCCACAACGACGTCCAAAGAACTGCAGGTCTCACTTGCCTCAGTTAAGGTCAGCGTTCATGCCTCCACCATCAGGAAAAGACTGGGCAAAATGGCCTGCATGGCAGAGTTCCAAGGAGAAAACCACTGCTGAAGCAAAAAGAACATCAAAGCTCGTCTCAATTTCTCCACAACACATCTTGATGATCCCCAAGACTTTTGGGACAACATTCTGTGGACCGATGAGACAAAAGTGGAACTCTTTGGAAGGTGTGTGTCCAAGTATATCTGGTGTAGAAGGAACACTGCATTTCATAAAAAGAACATTATACCAACAGTAAAATATGGTGGTGGTAGTGTGATGGTCTGGGGCTGTTTTGCTGCTTCAGGACCTGGAAGACTTGCCGTGATAAAAGGAAACTATGAATTCTGCTGTTCCACAAGAGATCCTGAAGGAGAATGTCCGACCATCTTTCGTGTACTCAAGCTGAAACGAACTTGGGTTCTGCAGCAGGACAATGATCCTAAACACACCAGCAAGTCCACCACCAAATGGCTGAAGAAAAACAAAATGAAGACTTTGGAGTGGCCTAGCCAAAGTCCTGACCTGAATCCTATTGAGATGTTGTGGTATGACCTTAAAAAGGCCGTTCATGCTTGAAAACCCTCTAATGTAACTGAATTAGGACAATTCTGCAAAGATGAGTGGGCCAAAATTCCTCCAGGACGCTGTAAAAGCCTCATTGCACGTTCGCATCCAAACGCTTGGTTGCAGTTGTTGCTGCTAAGGGTGGCCCAACCAGTTATTAGGTTTAGGGGCAATCACTTTTTCACACAGGGCCATGATGGTTTGGATTTTTTTCACCTTTAATAATAAACACCTTCATTTACAAATTGCATTTTGTGTTTACTTGTGTTGTCCTTGACTATTGTTTAAATTGGTTTGATGTTCCGAAACACTTAAGTGTGACAAACATGCAAAGGAACAGGAAATGAGGAAGGGGGAAAACACTTTTTCACACCACTGTATTATCCCTGAAAATATACCAAACACTGGCTATGGATTAAAATGGTTATCCTTTGATCTGAAATGTAGACAGCTTTGACAAAGCATTTTGTTCTCATGCTTTGAAGCGTTGCCAATAATGAAGGAAGACGCCTCCAAGCATAAGTGTGTACGCCCAGCTGAAAGTGCAGCTGCACAAAATCTTTGCCAGTCAGAGATTAAGCTAAATTTAGACTGAAGCGTACGAGATCTTTTACTCACCTACATAGTATGTCTAGTGTTAAACCTAAACTGTAAATGTGGGTCAAGCTGATTTGAGGAAAACCATCAGCTCTTACTGTTGCTGCCAAATAATCTCTGGTCTCTGATCTGTATTAGACATTGAGGTATTACATCTGGCATGAGAATGCCAGGTAATGCCAGGAGTACAGACTGCTATCAATACGAAATTCAATACATACATCAACATGAAAACATTTCTCTGACTTGAACAAGGTAAAACAAGGTAGGTTCACCTAATACACCTGCCACTCTGTCAAATTACATGTATTACTGCTCGATAGATGTCAAGGTCATCTCTGAAAATAGGCCTAATTGGGCGTTGTTGTGCAACCTCGGAAACAGAATTTAAAAAAATATGATGCCAAAAAAATTATTTTTTCTTAAAAAAATGTTTATACTGCAGGGGGGAAAATCTCGTATGTAATGTATAGTAAAATAATTTAAATCAATTGATAACTACATAGTATTACAACACAGTCCATTTCAGAGAGGAGAAGAGACAAGAAGAGAAGAGAAGAGAAGAGAAGGGAAGGGAAGGGGGAAGGGAAGGGAAGGGAAGAGAAGGGAAGGGAAGGGAAGGAGAGAAGGGAAGGGAAGGAAGAGAAGAGAAGAGAAGAGAAGAGAAGAGAAGAGAAGAGAAGAGAAGAGAAGAGAAGAGAAGAGAAGAGAAGAGAAGAGAAGAGAAGGGAAGGGAAGGGAAGGGAAGGGAAGGGAAGGGAAGAGAAGAGAAGAGAAGCAAAGCGAAGCTTTGGATGTTGCACGTACCAGTGTTTGATGCTGTGCTGATTTGTGCCGAGTTCGTCTGTTGCTTTGGCTTCAGTATCTGAGGAAAACACCGAGGGGCGATTCTGTCTCTCCTCTTTATTGGAGTACTCCCCCTGCAAACAGGGCAGTGGCGTGATGGGGACGGAAAATTTACTTTAGTACTAACTATAAATAAACTATTAATACATGCACATATAAGTAAAAGACTCTGAAACATACAAAGTGAACTGGCATGCTGCATGTATCTAGTACTTTACACCAAATTATGGCATAATACACACACACACACACACATATATTATATATTATACATATATATATATATATATATATATATATATATATATATATATATATATATATATATTACACACACACACACATATATATATATATATATATATATATATATATATATATATATATATATATATATGTGCACTGTCCTAGTGTATTTTTCTAAATTGACTATTTGGGAACAAATACAAGATGAGAGTGAATGTTATTCCATTGAGAGCACCTTATCTGCAGCTTTAGGATGTATTTATTGCACTCACACTTCAGGAATTAGAGGTGTGTGAAACAACATTGGAGAAAGCCCTTTCTCCTTTATGCACTCTACATCATATTGGCGATCAATAGACTTTCAAAGTAATCAGAGTGTTTACTGATGCTTAGTATTTAATGAGCATAATGGCATGAAATCCATGAACATAATGAACACATAATGAAGTCCCCTGTTGCAATAGAGATGGATAAAGAGGAGAGTACAGAGGAAGTGCTAATGAAATGAACAAGAATTCCAATCTCACAAAACAAAACACCAAATAACAACTCCCTGGATTTGCCCAGGAAAAGACTTTCATACAACCTGTGAGTTCAAACTACAGAGTGTTACAGAGCTTAGCTATATGGAATTCAGTCAGCAGTGTGGCTTCAACGTTGTACCTCATAGTCTACTGGAAGGATCAGAGACTAATCTGGGAAGCCTCCATCACCAAGTTCCCCCAGGCCATGTCCTCTCTCACATATCATACGTAGACTTGCCAACATTTTCCTGTAGTTGCCAGAGAGAAGGCTTTGAACGCTCACATCCCCTGTCAATTAACACATGACATCAACTGGGACATCAAAAATGATTACTGACTTATAATTGTTATGTATATTTCCCCTTGGGGATCAATAATTATATCTATTTTTTTTTTTTTTTTTTTTTTTTTTTTTTTTTTTTTTTTTTTTTTTTTTTTTTTTTTTTTTTTTATCTATCTATCTATCTATCTATCTATCTCTCTCTCTATCTATCTATCTATCTCTCTCTCTCTCTCTCTCTCTCTCTATCTATCTATCTATCTATAAATATGTGACTCATTTTCATCGATAACTGGAATAGTACCAAAACACATACAATCAATACAATACAATCTCTCTCTCGCTCTCTCTCTCTATCTGTCTATCTCTCTCTCTCTCTATCTCTCTCTCAATCTCTCTCTCTCTCTATCTATCTATCTATCTATCTATCTATCTATCTATCTATCTATCTCTCTCTATCTCTCTCTCTCTCTCTCGCTCTCTATCTATCTCTCTCTCTCTCTCGCTCTATCTATCTATCTATCTATCTATCTATCTATCTATCTATCTATCTATCTATCTCTCTCTCTCTCTGTCTCTCTCTCTATCTATCTATCTATCTATCTATAAATATGTGACTCGTTTTCATCGATAACTGGAATAGTACCAAAACACATACAATCAAATCCACGTCTTCCAGATTTACATTAAATAATCAAGAGATACCCCACGAACAGAATTCCAGATACACGCTCAATATTCAATATCAGAAACCGGAGAAAGGTTCAAGCAACAGCACAAAAGCAATCTTTGTCTCTTGAGGATAAGAGCAAAGCAAAGTCAACTGATGCAACCTGATGTCTTTAAAAAAGGCATCACATTTACTTTGAAAGGTTTAATTAAGTTAAACAAATGAAGTTTTAGTCTTTATTAAATTATCTCAGCCTTTCAGTTCCTATGGCTGCTCCCCTTCAGAGCAGCTTCTGTTTACTCTTAGCCAGACCAAGTTGCTGTCCTTGCAAACATTTTAGGAATTTGAACAAATGATATTGATTTCAATGGATCTCGATTGAATGATGTGGTATAAAATGCTAACCTGGTTTTCATGGCCTAATATTTGCTATTTGTACCTTTTCTCATGCAGAATCTTACCAATCATAATGCTATGTTGGCACAGTGCCAGGCCTTCTGCCCAGAGATAAGACCTCAGATAAGCTCAGCAGCTGTCTACATGAGGCAGCTAAAGCTCTTCGTTTAGCGTTGCAGCAACTGAGGTGCAGAAAAGGTCAGCGGTGATCCCCCCCACCCCCCACCCTCCTGGCCAAACCCTGACCCGGCCACACAATTACTGACTGTTTACCTTCAAAGAACCGCAGATTGTCTGTAATTCTGTATAACTAGGTTACCCTTTTCTGTGTGCGTCATTCTCTCACTCCTAATGCATAGGAATGTCTCTGATTCCTACTGACAAGGTCTCCCTATGCAATATGAATGTTTAATGTAAAAGGGGACTGCTCCATCCATCCATCCATCCATCTTCTACCGCTTATTCCTTCTTCAGGGTCACGGGGAACCTGGAGTCTATCCCAGGAGGCATCAGGCACAAGGCGGGGTACACCCTGGACAGGGTGCCAGTCCATCACAGGGCACAATCACATACACACTCACACACCCATTCATACACTACAGACACTTTAGACACGCCAATCAACCTACCATGCATGTCTTTGGACTGGGGGAGGAAACCGGAGTACCCGGAGGAAACCCCCGCAGCACGGATAGAACATGCACACTCCGCACACACACGGCCCCGGCAGGAACCGAACCCCGGTTTCCTCCTCCAGTACAAACACATGCATGGTAGGCTGATTGGCGTGTCTAACGTGTCCGTAGTGTGTGAGTGTGTATGTGTAAGTATGAGCAAAGAAGGCTGCGAAAAAAGTTTTTTTTTTAATTGTTTAACCTTTTTGATCTTTTGTTTAAAAAATTCACAAAAATACTATGCTCTCATGGATATCAAACCTTGGTGATCCTTGGAGATTTTTTGTCCACTCGACAAAAAAAAACAAAAAACTATTTCTCTTCATGATACTTTGAGACGATTTAGACACGCGTCCAATTCCAGGTCGATTCATAACATTTTCAAGTTGACTGGAACTTCTTCATTATTGCCCTGATGGTGGAAACGGGCATTTTCAATGCTTGTGCTATTTTCTTATAGACACGCCCCATTTTGTGAAGCTCAACAACCTTTTGCCGCACATCACAGCTACATTCCTTGGGCCTACCCATTGTTATGAATGACTACGATCTGTGAAACAGGAAGTCATGGTTGAACAATATCCTGTTCCTATTCACCCAGGTGTACTAAAAAAAAAAAAAATCCAAACATCAATGGGAATATACTTCAGATATATTTTTCTCATATCAATTCAAAGATGTGCCAATTATTGTCGCACGCATATTTAACAAACATATATTTTTTGTATATACCTGTGTTGTGTTGGCAATTGTTCGATATCCATGAGCGCTGAGTGTTTTTGTGATATTATTTTTAAACAAAAGATCAAAAGGTTAAACAATAAACCCACTTTCCCCCAGCATCTGTTGCTCTTATTTACCAAGGGTGCCAATATTAGTGGAGGGCTCTGTAAATATTTTTGTGGTTTATAACAGGTGTTCTCAAACATTTTGCAGCTTTTAATATATGAACTCAGACAGAACACTTTAGATCTGAGTTTGATTTCCACCACTGTAACACACACACACACACACACACACACACACACACACACACACACACACACACACACACACACACACACACACACACACACATTGGCGTTCACAGAACCCACTTTCAGAAACCTCTGTGCCCATGTTGTGATTTAGTGTCTTAGAGTTGAAAATTAGTCGGAACACTGGCCTCTAGTGGTCAAACACCTCCTAGCATTTGGCTAAAAATGCCCGGCTACGTCATATTTCCGCGACTTTTAGGGCAGAATGTGGGTGAGCCTGAACTCTTTAGACATTACAGCGAGTAGTAAGAGCTCGGCGTTAAAATGTCGGTTTTTCACGACGAGGTCGAAATCGAGGACTTCGAATACGACGCAGAAACAGAAACGTATTACTTCCCGTGTCCCTGTGGAGACAGATTTGCTATCACGAAGGTCAGTAACGCTAAAAATACCCCACTGCTGAGATGTAGCCACGGCCTGGCTGCACTACCGGCGCACGGGCGGTGCTTTAAACCAGTTCAGTGCCAAAGCTACAGCTCAGGTTTATCCTGGTGTGTTTGTTAAAGCGAACGTTTGACTTCTGTTTGGATGAGAACCAATGAGACAGAACATTACAGAACTTCAACTAACGCAAATTAATGATCAACAACAGCAACAGAATCAGTGGGTCACAGTCAGTAAAAGCGATGGATAGATAGCTGGAGAGAGATGGATAGATAGATGGATAGCCGGATAGATGGATGGAGAGATAGCCGGATAGGTGGATGGATGGATGGATGGATGGATGGATAGATAGATAGATAGATAGATAGATAGATGGATGGATAGATGGGTGGATGGATGGAGAGATAGTCGGATAGGTGGATGGATGGATAGATGGACAGTTGGATGGATAAATGGATGGATGGATAGCCGGATAGATGGATGGATAGGTGAATGGTTGGATGGATAGATAGGTGGGTGGATGGATGGATGGATGGATGGATAGGTGGATGGATAGGTGGATAGATAGGTGGGTGGATGGATGGATGGATGGATGGATAGATAGATAGATAGATGGATGGATGGATGGATGGATGGATGGATAGATGGGTGGATGGATGGAGAGATAGTCGGATAGGTGGATGGATGGATAGATGGACAGTTGGATGGATAGATGGATAGCCGGATAGATGGATGGATAGGTGGATGGTTGGATGGATAGATAGGTGGGTGGATGGATGGATGGATAGGTGGATGGATAGGTGGGGGGATGGATGGATGGATGGATGGATAGGTGGATAGATAGATGGATGGATGGATAGCCGGATAGGTGGATGGATGGAGAGATAGCCGGATAAATGGATGGAGAGATGGATAGATGATAGGTAGGTGGATAGGTGGCTGGATGGATGGATGGAGAGATAGCCAGATAGATGGATGGATAGATGGATGGATGGGTGGGTGGATAGATAGATAGATGGATAGGTGGATGGATGGATAGATGGACAGTTGGATGGATAAATGGATGGATGGATAGATGGATAGCCGGATAGATGGATAGCCGGATAGATGGATGGAGAGATAGCTTGATAAATGGATGGATAGGTGGATGGTTGGATGGATAGATAGGTGGGTGGATGGATGGATGGATAGGTGTATGGATAGGTGGATAGATAGATGGATGGATGGATGGATAGCCGGATAGGTGGATGGATGGAGAGATAGATGGATGGATAGGTGGATGGTTGGATGGATAGATAGGTGGATGGATGGATGGATGGATGGATGGATGGATGGGTGGATAGATAGATGGATGGATGGATAGACGGATAGATGGATGGATGGATGGAGAGATAGCCGGATAAATGCATGGAGAGATGGATAGATGGATAGGTAGGTGGATAGGTGGCTGGATGGATGGATGGAGAGATAGCCGGATAGATGGATGGATGGATGGATGGATGATGGATGGAGAGATAGCCAGATAAATGGATGGAGAGATGGATAGGTGAATGGATGGATGGATAGATGGATAGACGGATAGATGGATGGATGGAGAGATAGCCGGATAGATGGATGGAGAGATGGATAGGTGAATGGATAGATGGATAGCCGGATAGATGGATGGATGGAGAGATAGCCGGATAGATGGATGGATGGATAGGTGGGTGGATGGATAGATAGATGGATGGATGGATAGATGGGTAGATAAAAAGTTTGATCAGGGACGTGCAGAGTTCAGCAACGGCTCAAATGTTTAAAAAATTTTTTAAAAAAGGGCTATATCACCAAAGAGCTCATTTGAATAGTTTACTAACTTTAGTTTTTTTCTGTTTAATTTGCTACAGTTTTGTGCGCGCTCTCATGTTAACTTTCATTACCTTACTATCACACACACGTATCCGGTTCTCCTTCCCCAAACTGTTGCCACAAAGTTGGAAGCAAACAGTTGTATAGGATGTCTTTGTATGCCATAACATTAAGACTTCTGTTCACTGGAACGAAGAGGCCCGAACATTTTCCAGCATGACCGTGCCCCTGAGCACAACGCAAGGTCCACGAAGACATGCTATGTCAAGGTTGGAGTGGAAAAACTGAGCCCTGACCTCAACCCCACTGAACACCTTTGTACTTGTTAGACCTGGGTGCCAGACCTCCTCGCCCGAAACCTCCAGTGCCCAAGTTCACTAATGCTCTTAATCGTAAATCCACAAATCCTCTCAGCCACATTCCAACATCTACGGGGGGAAACCTTCCCAGAAGAATGGAGGTTATTTTAACAGCAAAGGAGGACTAAATCTGGAATGGCATGTCCAACAAGCACATATGGGTATGATGGTCCGCTGTCCATTCGTTTTTGGCCATATAGTGTATCCAGATAGATAGACCCTCTTATCTATTTAAAATATTGGGCAATGGTATTCTCCCGTGCAGTATTTACCAGAATAAATGACTTGCTTTGTAACTTTTCATGACAGTCTTCAGTTTGTCACTAGTATATAAAGAAATGATCAAGCGAAACTTTAACACTTGTATTTTACAGGAGGATTTAGAGAACGGTGAGGAAGTGGCCACTTGTCCAAGCTGCTCGCTGATTGTTAAAGTAATTTATGACAAGGCAAGTAGTTCATTGCTGTCATGCAGAGACTTGTTACTGGCTGTGTCTCACACCGACCCCTTATGCCCTAATTAGTTCCCTTCCTCTGTTTTGTTTTCTTAGTGTGTTTTTTTTTTTTGTATGGTCCCTCTTTGTAGAACATCATTACTTTGAAGTATGTACTAACGTTCTTGAAGTCTCAAAGTCAGCATTTTCCATGGTGTCCCCTAGGGACAGTACTGGCTCAGCAGCCTGACACGATTTCCCCTCATTTAACCCATGTGTTGGTGATAATGCATGTAATCAACTCGAAAGGATTTGTACATGTTTAGAACCGTTGTTTATTTTTCAGGAGCAGTTTATGTGTGGGGAGGTCATTGATGCACTGCCTGCATCAGAAACCAAACTGGAGGTGGCCCAGAGATGACGGCTCATCAGATCTAAATCTGATCTAAAACGGTGGTTACTGTGTAATGAACGTTGGACCTGAAACCCTTAGAAGATATAGAATTGTAGAGCCATTGTTTAAGGAAATATCCTTCTCTTCTCATGGACTCAAGACACTTGCAACAGCAGCATTTTGCACATGGACTATTAGTTTTGTAAATTGTATAAACATATTTGTTAACACTCTATCGTTCATGCCTCCTTGTCTGAATGTGTTGCTTCAATTCTGGAACATTTGCAACGTGCTGTATGGTGTTTTGACAGCAGGGGGTGCTGCTCGATCACGAGGGGAACATTTGATTATTGTTTGGGGAGGCGAAGTTGGTGGCAGCGTCTACTAACATTTGCATGATCCAAATTGAAACAGGTTTGGGAGGTAATGACGTGAGAGAGAGAGAGAGTGAGAGAGAGCGTGTGCGAGAGGGACAAACAAACCTGTTAGGATGGTGTAAAAATAACAAACCAAACACTGTAGGTCTCTTCGTGACCTCCAGAGAGAAGAGTTTGGCAACAATTGGAAATACATATGAGAATCCATTTGAAATATAATGAAAATACATTTTTATATTAAAAGGGGCATTGCTTTATGGATGCATTGCCGCTTAATCTTTATGTACATGATTATTGAATAAAATGGGTAGTGTTGCCACCTCACAGGGTCTTGACAGGCCCGCTGGTTCGATCCTGAGCTCGGGTTACTATCGGAGTGAAGAGATTGATCGACAGATGGATGGATTTGCTATGATTGGCTACAATAAATTGCTCCCAAGTGTAAATCGATGTGTGCGCATGCTGCCCTGAGATGGAGTAGTCCCATCCTGCCTTGTTCCTGGAATAGGCTCAGGATTTACCAAGAACTTGTCCAGGATCAAATAGTTCCTGAAAGTAAGGGTATGTCTCAACCAGGTCCCTAGTTCAGTAGTCAGGGCACTGATCATGGAGTACGACATGTTAAGGGCTGTCTCAACTGCAAAAGAGTGAACAGGACCTTTTGCACTCTAAAAAAAAAAAAAAATATATATATATATATATATATATATATATATATAAAAAAAATCCCACAATGCACCACATAAACCAAGGAGCCTGTATATTCGTGTGGACTGTTTCACGTGCTAGGGAGCTGAGTGACACACCCTAACCGAGAGCCCTGTTTAGTTGAGGGTGAAGTGCCGCAACAGTTCCTCATAACATTTAAGTAAGAAGAACAGCTCACATCATCAGAAGATTAGCAGTGAATCTAATGGGAGGTTTGAGTAGGTGCGGTCAGCAAATCGCTGGTAGTCTGGTATCTATCTGGTATTTAAGACTTGCTTCTCCTGTCCAGCTTGCAGTAATAGCTGGTCTATTTTAAGATTCGACTTGAACAACAGTGGAGTTGACCTCCAGGCTTTGATCGAAATATTCTAAAGCGACTCCTCACAGCATTCAATCTACCACAGCACATTTTTTATTTCCCACATTTCAGGTATCAAAGATATGCGCGCCGCTGTCTAATGGAGCTCATTCCATACTCTTCTATATGCAAGCTAATAACAACATATAATATTTCCTTGACAGTGGATGATTTCTTCTCAGGCCTTCTTTTTTTATTTAAATTTTATTTAATGCTAATAAAAATATGAATGTGTCTTTACACTTGAACGATTTATTGAGACGGCTCAGTGATTGATTGATTGATTGATTTTTCTGCACACAATCTGATTTTTACAGGTTTGCCTGATTTTATATAAGCACCATATGAATGACACCCCAAAAAATAGCTGTGGAGTGTAGCTACAGAGGAAATGGAATGCCAGATGATGCTGCTGCTATCTAAACCAATCAGCTAGAACATTTATAAACCACCTGGCTAATAACGTGTACATCCGCCTTGTGCCATCAATACGGCTCTTGACTCGTCGAGGCGTGGACTCCACAAGACCTCTGAAGGTCTGCTGTGGTATCTACGACATCAGATCAGATCCTTTAAGTCCTGTAAATTGTGCGGTGGGATACCGGTGTGGTATGGAGTGTTCCTGCATACCAGGAACACTCCACAAGACCTGCTGTTTTTGGAGAAGCTCTGACCCAGTCGTCCAGCCGTCACGATCTTCCCTTGTCGAAATTGCTCCGATCCTTCCGCTTGACCATTTTTCTTCCTGCATCCAGCACATCAAACTTCCAAGAGCTGACTGTTCACATGCTGCCTAATATCTCCCACACCATGACCGGTACCACTGGACGAGATGATCAAGGTTATGCACGTCACCTGTCAGCGGGTTTCATCTCATGGCTGGTCGGTCTATCTCTTTATCTGTAACTTACAGCAGATACACCTCAAGTGTAACCAGTTGGGTTGTTTTTCCTTTCTTCCCTTCCCCATCCATTGAACTTTTCAGACTGTGCTTGAAGTCAAGATTATTTCCGAAAGTGAGACAGGTATGCACACAGGTCAGGCACGCGCTGTTTAAAAAAATAAGTAAATAAATAAATAAATACAATGTGTATGACGTGCTTTGACGCTTGAACCTCGCGCGTGACGGTGCTGTCCGGGCGGCGGTGACGTCACGCCGTAGCCCTTGGCGAAGGAGCAGCAGAAGCAGAAGCAGGAGGATAGATAGAGGATAGAGGACGGAGCCCGGGGAGGCCTGCTGCACACACCGCAGCACGTTCACCGAATCAAACTTTCGCATGCCGAGGAGCAGCAGCAGAGCCGGAACTCCCACTCCCACTCCCGCTGTATTCGCTGTCCCGACCCGCTCGAGCGCGAGCCGCAAAGGTAAGACTGACAATTCGCTGGAAAGTTGGCGCGCGCGCGTGCGTGTGTGTTTAATAGAAGATGCATTGGCGGGACAGTTTGGACGGGATTTAAAGTACGATTTGTTGTGGGGGGGGGGGGCGACCCACTTGCACCAATGCGAAACAAATCCGCAAAGTCGCGTCTCACCCGAGCGAGATCGGCACGCGGTGTTTATTTGCTTTGCCGAGTCTCTATATCGATCTATATACAGGACAAATAAAAGGGAATGGCTTTGTTTAGCCGCGCGCGCGGTAGCTAACACTACACCACTACAACATCTGGACACGGCGCGGCGCTTTTCTGTAGATAAACGCTCGGTTTTCAAGAATGAATAACGATTCAGCCTGAATGTATTGTTCAGCAGAAATTGAGCGTTAAGCGTCAACGTTAATAGTGTGTGGTGTGTGTGTGTGTGTGTGTGTGTGTGTGTGCGCGCGCGCGTGCACGCCCATCTGTTTTCCTCGCGCTCTGTGCTCTGGTCGTATCCACACAATACTCACAATAAACTGGGATCTACATGTCGCACACTGGAGTGGTCTCCACCACTGGGAGGTAATATATGCGAGTTCCCTTAACAAAGCTGTTTGTTTGTTTGTTTGTTTGTTTGGACAGATTTACAGTGAAAGTGCGTCCAAATGTAGGAGCGGTCAGGTTCAAAGGTGCTGAAAAGTGACCCGTGGTGGACTTCGATGGTCTACAAGGGCGCATTACTTCATGGAGAAGCCGCCGAGTCTTCCAAACAAAATCCGTGCTTAAACTGGACGTTTGTTTGTCTGGATCGTAGAACAGGGACCGGTCCGGATATAGGTGTGAGGTTACTTTACAGGAGGACGTCGAAGATAAATAAGGCGTGAGACCGCTCTTGTTGGATCGTAATCACTGACTACGTTTACATGGACAGCAATAATCGAATAATCGACCTTACTCTGATTAAGGTAATAACGTGATTAAGGTGTTTACATGAGTCGCTTTTAGAATACTCCGGTCGTGTACCCGTTTTACATGTTCTACATCGTAATTCGATTAAGAGTCCGCGTCATTACGTCACCGCGCCACGCCGTCCGACGTCACTCCAGAATTTCACGTATCAACGTACAGTTGGTCTTCGTTATGGGACCGTATCGAGTTTTGGGTGTTTTTGTTAAATTTTTAATTTTACGAACGCTTTAAGCGCAGTTAACACCTGCTGACTTGAAAACTCTGTTGCTTACGTACCGTATCAGCACATGCATGGTTTTAATTTAAAGCTTTGATGCTACTAGACATGAAGATCATTTGAATATTATTTTCTAGTCCTGTAGATGGGCTCATATATGGTCTCCAATTAAATGTAGACGTTGTAACCTGGAAATGTGCGTCACTCTTTCACAGGGATGTGTAAAGTCCTGGTTTATACTTCTGTGTTCAGGCGCAGGAGTGATTTAACGTAGACACCGTGTGAACGATGTAACCAGGGATCTGAGCTGACCCGGTAGAAGAATGTCGGGTTGGAGTTCAGGTGGGCTTGAGGTTGTATTAGACCAGCTCTTTTGTCAAGAGATCGACTAAGTTAAAGCGGAATCGATCAAATTATACCAAACTGCCAGAACTGTACACATTCTCCTATCGTATCTGCATTCCCACTTCGTAGAAATCCATGCACCGTGTGAATCCATTTAGCCGGCTTGTGGAGTGATGAGCTGCTCAGCATGTGTGGCTGATGCATCTTTTATTAACCATCTGGGGAAAATAGCGCCTCAATATTTAATCAGGCTAGTGTGCGTACTCGGTGCCAGGAAAAAGAATGACGCTTACTAAAAATAGACACTACTGGAAGTTTCAGTGCGGGAGACAAATTGTGGGCTCTATTAAACTGAACGGAAGGCCATGTGTTGCTCCTCATTTATTTCAAAAAACAGTTTTGCCGAAACCCCGGCATGCCTCTGAGTAAACAATTCTCGGTTACGAAAGATTTAGGGAGGATGCCAGCTCCTGCTTTGGGACAGTTATGGGACAATTTGAAAAATGTCATCGAGAAAGCATGCTCCCAGACTCACTCTCACCAGGGAACAAATCCCTAGTTTGTAAGTCTCTCGCATGGTTTTGGAGAACTTGTCTTCATCTGTCCAGTTTCGAATGAGCCCATGATCGCTTCAGACTCCTGTTCTTGGTTGACAGAAGTGGAACCTATGCCGTTGTAGCCCATCCACCTCGAGGTCTGATGTGTTGTGCACGCCGAGGTGCTTTTCTGCTCACCACGGATGTAAAGAGTGATTGAGTTACTTCATCCTTCCTGGCTTTTCAAACCAATCTGACCATTTTGCTCTGACCTTTCATCAACACGGCGTATTTTTCCACTCGCAGAACCGTCGCTCACTCTGTGTTTTTTGTTTATCGCGCCATTCTGTGTACACTTTTAGAGACTGTTGTGTGTGAAAATCCCAGGAGATCTGCGGTTTCTGAAATATTCAGAACAACCCATCCGGCACCAACAACCATGCCATGGTTCATGTCACAGAGATCACACTCTCATTTTCACACACATTTTTTTTTTAGCAATATATGCCTATTTATGTATCTTTAAAATTTTAATAAGCATTTACATTGGCCATTTTCTCAGCTACCGACCCTAACAGTAACTTTGTAGGTATATAACCATTTACTATAGCCCATCTTCTACTGTGCACAATTTGTCAGTTCTCCTCGGGCCCCTTCACCGATGGAAAAAGAACACCACCGACCGTGTTATTTGAATAATGGACCATTCTTGGCGCAGCTGAGACCTCTGCTGGGTCAAAAGCAGTCCATTGACCAAAAATACCCAGCGGACAGCAGTGCACAAGTGACACTGATGATAGGCTGGAGCAGTGTTTCCCAGCCTTTGTGTTTCCCCATTACCCAACCCACACCAGAAGAATAAAGTGATTCATTCCTAATCTTTATTTACATCAATTATATATATATATATATATATATTTTTTTTTTTGCATCAATTATAGTTACATCAATTATATATCTTTGTGTTTAATTGACTTTAGGCCTACACATTGTCACAAAAAGAAAAATAATGATTCATTACCAGCGTAATAAGTGATTAACAGCACCTATGTAGCTCTGTCCTACATCTCCCTCGGACCAATTGACTGAAAAGGGGCAGTTACACACACATGCACGTCATGTGGACACAGCTATAATGGGTGTGTTATTAAAAAAAATATCAAATAAGTTCCTTAAAAAAACTAATGGCCACCTCGGACCTGCATACCTCTGACCAGGGATGGGATGCTAGTGACAGCCAGCCTATTACCTGGTGGACATCGAGCCTGTTACAGGCTTTTATTATTGTTACAAGCGCGCCGAAGGCCGTCTCAGACAGGTACATACTGTAGTGCTGAATGGTAGAATAACCCTTGTAACTGCGTGTTTGGCCAGTCTGGGTGCAACAGCGTGTCCTTTTACAATCCAAAACTTTGTGTATCCGTTCTTGTGGAAGTATTTCTTTGACACAGAATCGACTTGAAGGTCAACAAGCTCATCTTCACAGCCGAGGTATTCCACGTCCTCGAGACTGCAAAATGTAAGGTACTCCATCACCCACAGTTCCTTTGATAAGTATTCGTCAACGTCGGTTTTCCTCCCAAATCATGTTCACGTGCCGGGTAAACTCAGTGCGTAAAGACGCAGACACAGTGCCTCTCGGGATATAGCCTTACTTTCAGCACGGAATGATTGCTTTTTAGTGATTAGACAATTGGGGCGGTTGTGGCGCAGTTGGTAGAGCGGGTTGTCCACTAATCGTAGGGTTGGCGGTTCGATTCCCGGCCCGGGTGACTCCACATGCCAAAGTGTGGGCAAGACACTTGGGCAAGACACTGAACTAATTCCGATGGCAAGTTAGCGCCTTGCATGGCAGCTCTGCTACCACTGGTGTGTGAATGGGTGAATGAGACACAGTGTAGAGCGCTTTGAAAAGCGCTATATAAGTGCACCATTTACTATCTTTAACCATTTACAATTCAATTATAATGGAACATTTGTATGCATGTTTGACCTCAAAGCAAATGAGATCACGTAATCTCTAGAGTTTACACAGACTGGTCCAAAAATGTCAGTGAGTGGCAATTCTGCAGGAGGAACCACCCCAAGAAGTCACAGGAGAATGGCCAGACTGGTTTGAACTGTCAGGATGGCTATGGTGACTCAAATAACCACCCTCGAAAGAGGTGGTGAGCAGAAAAGCATCTCAAATCATTCTACCGAGTTCCACTCTGGGCAGTCAAGGAAAGGAATCGGAGACTAAAATGGACTGATTCTGTACGATTGAAGATTGGAAAAATGTCAGCTGATGCAGTGAATTGTGTTGTGGTTTTTTTGGGGTTTTTTTTTTTTTTTTTTTGGTTCCCCCTCCCACTTCTGTTTAGTACATGTTAGAATGTCCAAGTTCAATTGGAGATATTGATATTCTACAAAGATCGGGTACTACATATTAAGTATTGTAGATTATAGAGTACCTAGTATATCTTTGAGACATACCAGCCTGAACCTATGGCCATTTATCTCTGCCACTGGCAGGTGAATTCTGACATTCCGAAGGGTTTTGAGACTGGCGGTCTTGTGTAACAAACCAAATCTCATATAACATCCCAAATCAAAGGATCCAGTTCATGCTATTCTGTTTTGCTTTGTAGGTGGTAAGTCCAGAGCATAATGAAAACACTGTAGAACGCCTTTAGGCTAACCTACTTTATTTGCTACCTAATTGAAAGAGCTTTTGCTGAGATGTATTACAGTAAAAACACTCATGGAGACACGGTGTTGCCACCTCTTCAGGTGGTAAGTGATCATACCAAAATAAAAAAATAATCATTCTGTCAGACTGTGAGAATTTTCCCCAAGAAATGCAAGTAAAAGCATCGAGTCCTGCAGTTCGTCTGTACTGGAGTATAAAGTCCCCTGGTTCCTTTAGGAGCACTTAGATCCATCTGGCCTCTAACTGTTGGTACTGAAGGTATAATTCCACAAAATGGAATCTGTCACATTTGAAGGTTAATCTTCACTGTATACTTAGTTATTATTAAGTTGGGCTGTCAGATATCTTTTAAAATTGCAGCCAAATTTTGGTTACTTAGGAAAGCTTGTATTCCAATGCATTCAGATATTTATGTTGTCGCATGACTTGTCTTTCATCTACTATTTGGATTTCTTTGACTTTCGAATAACCCGATTTCGACTTGTTTTTATTTTAGTTGCCTAACACGAGCCCTTAAACATTTGGAAGTATTCTCTCTCTTTTTTTCTTTTCTTTTTTTTTTTTGGTCGTCAATTTGAATAGGATTTGGATAGTGAGATTTTGTTTTGACAGTCCTACTGTGCAGTGTGGAAATCTGTGCTGCCCTTTCTGTTTCAAAGGTTGGTGTGTATTGCGAGCTTGTGGTCAGAGGAAGCTTCTGTTAGCATGTTGTGGGGTGTATATGATTTACCCTTGCGTTATGTTGTGGGGCTGTGAAGCGTCCTCGGGAAGCGTCCAGGTTTCCAATCTGCCACTGATTTATTGGTTGGATTCTTTAATCTGCTTTGGCCAACTTCCTTCCTGGAACGGGTCCCCTTGCCTTCCTCGCTTTTGTCAGATTTTCACTTTGCATATCTATGTATCTTCGATTTACATGTCTGCTGTACACCGTTTCCTTCCGAGCGTGCTTCTCTTCCAGAGAAAAGGTCAGCAGTTGTGCCGAATCATTTTGAATCGAGCCGTCACTCACAAAGCCTCAGCTCTTTATACATCCCAGTGTCTAATTGGGGGAAAAAGATCATTCCTTTGAGCATTCAGTCACCTGAGCTTTATCTCTCCTCACTCACTCCGCTTCCTTGCGACTCATTTTCAGCAAATTAGACTTGTCAGCCTGTGAAATTGTGTGTGAGATACAGGAGGAGGTTTACTCCATATCATGTTGGATCTATGAGTAATGTGTGTGTGTGTGTGTGTGTGTGTGTGTGTGTGTGGTAGACAGGAAGAGTAGTGTATGGTTATGCCCGTCCGATTTAGACCATAAAGTGTAAATGTGTCAAGAGGAAGAGTGTTGACATTTATGGGCTGGGGGTTGTCTTGTTGGTGTATAGCAGTTGTGGAAACCGTTCCATTTCTAAATTGCAAATTCTTTCAGGTTGTGTGACATTTTTGCCCACTTGTATGAATATACAACAGATTTGAACGATTTTAAGGACATTTTAAGGCTGTGATTTGTGTACAAGTGATGAATCCGCTTCAGCTGCATGGAAACAAGCTCCTGCCCATTAAAGTGCACCCGTTATGGGTTTGAAAACCATTTTGTTGCCCAATCTTTGCGATATATCTCTCAATACAAACGGTTCTGTACATTAGACACTTTTTTTTATTATTATTATTTTTTTTTTTTACAGAAATGTATTCTATTTAATTTAGATTATATGCTGAATGATCTTTATGGTTGTGGAGAATTTTCACTGGCTACCCTGAAACTGTCCGCTGTTCCTCCTTCACTGAAAATGTTCATATAGTGAGCATGGGGCAGCGTGATTCCAGCCCCAGCGTACCTCGATCGGCACTTCTTGCCGTTTTCGCAATAATAAGGCAACATCGAAAGAGATAATTAGTCACTCCCAACAGGAGTTTGCAATTTTGCGATCGCAGAAATGAATGGAAAATCAAGCAAACTCGGCAATATTCCGAGGAGCTTGCCATCGTTGGAAATTACCGCAGATTTTCCGCACATGCACAAAATAGCAGCAGCAAAATCAAGCTTTTTTTATTTTTTATTTTTTTTGCCTGTAGCAATCACAAAAAAGTCTGTGAAACCCTGTACAGACTGAGTGAGTAGTATTTCAAAGGAATTTAAAAATGTATGGAGGTGTAAATGATGACTTTCTGAAGTTTAACATTTGTTTATATATAAGCATATATGTAAGTTTAACATACATATCATTAATGATAAATTTCAGGTATAAATTTCCGCTCAAATTTACATGCACTCCAACCGGACACAAGTTTTGATCTCGCAGATGCCAAAGATTAAATTGTTGAACAAGGAAACTGTTGGTGGAATTTGTATGCGCTTGTTTTACAATCAGATTGAACTGATGCATCCTCGATGAACAGGAGCCACTGTGATTCGTAATTTGCTTAGCCATGAGCACATTCGACGGTAGTTGCAGTTCACTCTGTAAAAAGGTTTTACTGAGTGATCGGCTAAAAATACGAAAGTGACTTGCCGAGAACGTACAGCTGCATAAAGGGGTTTGAATCATTTGCAATTACCTTTAGAGCTATGTGGGATTCACATGAAAGCCTTAAGTGGCACTTACTACTAAGCTAGGTAATTAACTGGTGGGTTGAATCAGGTGTCTCTGAGCCGAGAAATCACAAATTGCGCTTGAATGTGCTTTTCAAGATGGCAGTCGTGATCTTTGTATTAGGAAAGTGTAGACGTGATCTTGAACCGTAGCGCTTTACCTATCGTTGTAGCGCTCCTTGTTTTTGCATCTGGGAGTTTCCGGGCTCTAATGGAAGGTTTCAGATTGGCAGCAATTAGATAAAACGGTTACGTTTTCATCTTGGCAGGAGCAAGTCTTCGTCGAAAAGAAGAGTTCGTTTCTGTGTATCTGCCGTGTTGGGATCGGGATAATGGCTGTGAGCTGTGAAGAGGCTCAAAAGCGCAGTATGTTAACAGAAATGATCTCGCTCTGTAAATGGGCAAGTCTCGTGTGATGGCGTTACCGATCTTTTAAACGATGTAGTATAGGATTTTGTTTGTTTTGAAGGATTTTTGGCGGAGTTTAAGCTCGAGTGAGGGTTTGTGGCTGGAGTGAACTACATGTCGTACTACTCCAAGAGAGTGGTTACCCGTGTCCGTCGTGGCTCAGGATACCATTTTATAAATATTTGAACCAGCTTCAGGTCTTTAAAATTTGTACCCGATGTTCTATGATTTAATATCCAGCCTCGAAGAGGAAGAAGAGCACAGTTTGTGACGGTATATAGAATCAAGGATCCTGTTGTCAACACACTCTTTTATGTAAACAGTAAAACACCATGATCCATGCTGTTATGAGCAAATAATGGGGTTTTGAAACATCCACGAGATAAGCTCCTTCTTTGCTTTTAAAGTTAATCCCAGCTTGTTTCTGGGAAGCCAGAAAATGAAAGTGAGCCGCTTGTGAAAGAAAATGTACTGGGTTACTGATCGGAAAGTCAGGGGTTCAAGCCCCCAGCCCCCCCACGCCCCCCCGGCACGGCGCCCCCCCCACCCAAAAAAAAAAAAGCATTTCACTGTGCACAAAAAATATATTATAACTCTCTACACTGTAGTGTCTCGGCCGCAATAAAGACTCTTTATCATCAATGATTAGGCCAGCCATGCTCATGCTCTTTATTAAAGATACAACTTGGACTCCATAACATCTTAAAACAAGAACCTCAGCACAACGATGAATGAAATAGGTAATGTACGATGAATGAATCCAGTCTGAAATTCTTTATTCATTTATGCTTTCCGTGGTATTCGTTTTGTTCTTGGAGTTATACCTGTATGGATCACTTTTACATAAGAAAGCAAGACATTAAACAATTCACACCGGATGCAAACGCCATACGGCAGACCGATGAACTGAAATAATGATGATGGGATGGGGGGGACTTGTGATTTTCTATTGCTGTATACACACTGGTGTTGCTGCACAGTACCTAAAAATCGACTTATGCTGCCTTTATGTCAGCAACTTTTCATTTACTCTCTCTCCTCCGAATTTGTCATTCATCAGTTAGTAATCAAATGCATGTGATGAGGTGACACAAATCTTGCTGCTTGCCGAACCTAACTGACATTGTAGTCTGTAGCTTAAATAATCAGCTGCGATCACACCCAGCGGCAGTTAGAATATACTGATGTCTATAACAACAAAACGAAAGGTATGCATCTATTTCTGGAAATGAGAAAAATGTGCCGCATTGGAGCTGCCCGCTGAGCTGTGATTGGCTCATGCCTCGGTATTTTGTGATTTAGAAACGGAACAGGTTTTGCTTGCTTGCAGTTTGTGGAGGAGGACAAGTGTTCGCGTCTATTACAGAAATCTTTATTTATATATATATATATATATATATATATAACGCTATTTACTTGTGTGACCACTAATGTTCCATCAGCGGTCATTTTTTTTTTAGTATTGCGATATAAATGTTTGCCCATACTGCCTCTTGTGTGGGTGGACTTAATAGCAATTTACACTGATTGGGTAGTGAGATTCGGATCGACCGATCCCTGACCAGGAAGTACTTCCAGGAGGCTTCAGTGGCACGAATGTTCGGTTCTCTGTATAGTTATATTGTTTGCAGTTTGTAACGGAAATTTACTTCCTTAGTCGATATATTTGTTATTAATATTTGTACATCCATCCATCTTCCACCGCATACTCATTTCTCAGGATCACGGGGAACCTGGAGCCTATCCCAGGGAGCATCGGGCACAAGGCGGGGTACACCCTGGACAGGGCACAATCACACACTATGGGCACGCCAATCAGCCTACCATGCATGTCTTTGGACTGGGGGAGGAAACCAGAGTACCCGGAGCACGGGGAGAACATGCAACCTCGGCACACGTGGCCCTGAACCCCGGACCCTGGATGTGTGAGGCGAATGTGCTCTCCCTAAGCCACCGTGCCCCTGTATATGACCAGTATATTAGTAATTAATGCTCTGCTCATCTATATAGCCGATAGATGAGCAGTACAAACCATTACCATTTCAGTTCGCTCGTATCCTCCTGATGACTAACGATGTGTGTATATTTATATGTTGTAGTAATTCTTTAGGAAAGATTAATATGTGTATCTGATTGCAATGGGAGAAAGTATCCTATATAGCTCTCACCAGCTTCTCCTGCATCCTTGTAGCCAGACTCTGCCCTTGCATCTCTCTTTCATTGAGCCACTCTGCCATGAAGGATGCTCACTGGGGGCAGAGCGCTCGACCGCTGATCGATCACTCAACGCACGAGTGTGAAAACTCAAGTGTGAGCGTACAAGAGGTGATTTGATCAAACAAGAAACCAAAAGACGAGGGTCATACTGTGTGAATGTAAAACGCCCAGTCCAGGTAATTACCTACAAAATTACCGTTGTGTATTGAGTCAGTGACTTGCGCAATCACTACACACCTCACTGTTTCTTTGTCTCTCTGCCCTCCTTTCATTCACAATTAGCATTTTACCCCAAACAACATGGCGAGACTCACCATCCAAGCCAAACCTGCAACTACCTGAGGGCAGTGTTCAGGAGGAAGTAGATAATGCCTATTTAAATAGTCACTAGATTAGAATAACTTGATTAGAGGAGTCACTGAGTTAGACATGGAGGCAAACAAGTTATGGACAGAAGACCTCTATTTAGTACTCGTAAATCTAGCCAAGAAGATAGTTTAAAACATAGAACAAAGTGTGTGTGTGTGTGTGTGTGTGTGTGACCAGCAATAGTGATCAGTGATTGGTTGTTGAGAGCAATGGTAATCAGTGATTGGTCACTGGCAACAATTGTGATTTGTGATTGGTTAGGAACAATGAGACCCAGTGGTTGGTCATTTGGAACAATGGTGATCAGGGATAGTGGAACAATGGTGGACTAGTGAGGAGTTGTTTGGAACAATTGGGACCACTGATTGGTCCCAATTGGGTACAATGTGTCATTAATTTCTGCTGAAAAGTCATTAGCTTTGTTGCTATGCTATTTTTTATTTTTTTTACTGAGAAATTTAAGTGCATACTGGATCAAGAATAAAAACACATCAAGCATTTTCTGTCTCAAATATGCTTCTGCGTTATTTATGTAAGGCACAGGCTGACAGCTTCCTTATGTTCTACCCTATTTAAGAGTCAAATAAAAATAATACAAAGGCAATAAGACAAGAAATTACTGTGGGTAAAAAAAAAAAAAATGAATCTGAAACTTTAATGTCTAAGATTGTGTGTTTGTGATGTTGCCTTTTACGGTCAACAAAAATAGGCCACTACACACAGTAACTATTGAAGTGTTCAGAGCGAGAGAAGCAATTCAATCTAGAAATATGATCGGAACAATTTGATAACAATTTTAGTTGATTTTCCGACGCCTGAGGGGAATATCCACAGCTGTGTTCGCTTCACTGTAAGTCCAGTTATGGATTAATAAATGGCATAAGATCCAGAGCCAAAGTCTTTTTTTTTTCTTAGACGTTGCAGCACAGCTGTTTTCCTACATTCTTGACTGTGTAACTAGTCTACATAGCTGGGAAACTACAGATCATCCCCGAGTGTGAATCATGCCATTATGATTTATAATACCATCAGGCGATCCTTGGCGTTTGCATTCCTCCTTGAGGCAATGCTATGAGAACAAACGCACACCCATGACTATCCCTGTACAAAAACAACCCTCATTCTTTCCCTACTTGCATGTAACTTGCAATACTAGATATTTCTGTGCAGCGTATACCTACCATCACCTGTGTTGGGAATTCTTTCATCCCAACAGAAGTCCACTCTAGCAATAACCTACATTTCAATGCCCCAGGGCTCCATCTAGTAAGATGAATTTACTGTGACGGTAGATACTGTAGCCTCATAACAGATATATTTTCCGGAATTGAAATCCGATGCACCTTTTAGTGTCTTGTGAGCTTTGTTGTGTGTGTGTGTGTGTGTTTGTGTGTGTGTGTGTGTGTTTATACCGATTTTACGTTAAAGGGGAAATCCACCCTGAATGACTTGCTTATCAGTATTAGTGTGTGGCATTTAATGGAGTGTACAGTGTTTTTATACAGAGCCTTTTGGTTGACTTTTTTGGTTTAAACTTCTTTCATTGTTGTGGTCTGCTTTCACTGACTCTCCCTATCTCAAATCTGACACTCATTTAAAATAGTGCTGCGTCATTCCCACAACATGGAGATCATGGTCCAGATCGCAAATGCGATATGAAAACGGATATCGGATATTATGTTCAGATAAATCTTTTTGTGGCTGTTTTATTTATATATATATATATATATGTATATGCATATATGTGTGTGTAAAAATATTTGCCCCTATCCTAATTTCTTCTGTTTTTGTGTATGTGTCATACTAAATGGTTTCAGTTGTTCAAATTAAATACAACATAAAAGAAAGGCAACCTGAGTAAACACACAGTAAATTTTTTTTATTTTTGTTTGGGTTTTTTTTTTTTTTCCTGCAACCAAACTCTTCCGATAACTAGAGATCAGTCTTTCACTTACTTCTAGGACTAAGACTTACTCCTATGCTTTGGATCATTGTCTTGCTGCGTAATCCAGCTGCGCTTGAGTTTCAACTTATGGACTGGACATTCTCCTTTAGGATTTTCTGGTAGAGATCATTCATGTTTCCGTCGATTACTACAAGTTGCCCAGGCCTTGAAGCAGCAAAGCATCCCTACACCATCACACTGCCACCACCATGCTTTACTGTAGGTATGATGTTTTTTTTTTGTGGAATTCTGTTTGGTTTATGCCAGATACAGTAACAGGACACCTGTCTTCTAAACAGTTCCATTTTCAACTCATTAATCCACAGAACATTCTCCCAACAGATTTGAGGATCATCAAGGTGTGTTTGTGCAAAATTCAGATGAGCCTTAATGTTTTTCTGAGTTGGCAGTGGTTTTCACCTAGCCACTCCTCCATGGATGCCATTTTTGCCCAGTGTCTTTCTAATCGTGGAGTCATGAACAGTGGTCTTTGTGTGTGGCAGGATGGCTGAGCGGTCTAAGGCGCTGCATTCAGGTTGCAGTCTTACCTGGAGGAATAGCTCCTACTGACCTAAAACCCGTAATAAACTCGTATATTAACAACGAATGGCAAACTGAGTGGGGACCAATGCACCATCAAACTGTTTTCAAATCTCTTGGACTAGATGGCCTACACCCATTTTCAATTAGGTCACTCCAGGATGACACTCAAATTTTTTTATATTAGGAGACTCACCAACTTGTACCTTCTGCCAGAATTTATGATCCTTTACATGTTTTATTTGACTCTACTGGTTTTAACCCCATGAGAAACCTTTTTTATTCAGTCAAAACTCTGGATTTTTTTTTTTTTTTAACAAAGTCATCCAGCCATCCATCTTCTACCACTTATCCTTTTCAGGGTCGTGGGGAACCTGGAGCCTATCCCAGGAATCATTGGGTACAAGGTGGGGTACACCCTGGACAGGGTGCCAGTCCATCACAGGGCACAATCACATACACACTCACACACACATTCATAACCTACGGACAATTTAGACACGCCAATCAGCCTACCATGCATGTGTTTGGACTGGGGGAGGAAACCGGAGTACCCGGAGGAAATCCCCGCAGCACGGGGAAAGTGCTAACCCCTAAGTCACCGTGTTCCCTAACAAAGTCATATCTAATGCAATTTTAGAGCTTTTAGGAATATAACCTTATATGGAGTTCCTTAGAGATTTCTCGCCGTGGAAATGGCCATTGAAGCTGGCATGGCATTAAAAAACAAAACGAACAAATCTCCCCTGGAGGCATGGGTTCAGATCCCATTTCTGACATTCCCTGCCTTTGCTGCACTTTGGTCCATTGTTCGGCAGTGGTATCTCTCTGGTTACGACGTCGGGCGACTGATTGGAAGGTTGTTAGTTCAAACCCCAGCACAGCCAAGCTGTCACTGTTGGGCCCTTGAGCAAGGCCCTTAACCCTCAACTGCTCAGATGTATAAGTGAAGTAACCAGTAAATGTAAGTCACTCTGGATAAGGGCATCTGCCAAATGCTGTAAATGTATTGATGCAAGAGAGGCCTGTAGGTCCTTTGATGTTGTCCTTGGCTCTTTTGTGATTTCCTGGATGAGCAGTTTGCTGTGCTCTTGGAGGAATTTTGGAAGGTTGTCCACTTCTGTGAAGGTTCACTACTGTGCACTACTGTAAATTCGTGACCATTCATGAATACCAGAAAATGTATTTATCCTGCATCTATCACAATTATTGGCATCCTTTTAGTCAATACATTGTGCTAACTTAATTCGCCGATATAACAGCTCTGAGTCTTCTCCCATAATGCCTGATGAGGTTGGAGAATACATGGCAAGGGTTGTGAGACCATTTCTTCATACAGAATCTCTCCAGATCCTTCAAATTTCGAGGTCCATGCTAGTAGACTCTCCTCTTCAGTTCACCCCACAGGTTTTCTATAGGTTTCAAGTCAGGGGACTGGGATGGCCATGGCATGACCTTGATTTAGTGGTCAGTAAACCATTTCTGTGTTGATTGTAATGTATTTTGTGGATCATTGTCCTGCTGGAAAATCCAACCATTGAAGCTTTCTGGCAGAGGCAGTTAGGTTTTCATTTAATATCTGTTGATATTTGATAGAGTCCGTGATGTCATGTATCCTAACAAAATGTCCAGGTCCTCTGGCAGAAAAACAGCCATAAAACATTAAAGAGCCACCACCATATTTAACCGTGGGCATGAGGTACTTTTCTATATGGCTACCTCTCTGTGTGCTCCAAACCCACCTCTGGTGTTTATTACCAAAAAGCTCTATTCTGGTTTCATCTGACCATAGAACCCGATCCCGTTTGAAGTTGAACACACTCGAGTTTGTTTTTGGATGAGAGTAGAGGCTTTTTTTCTTGAAACCCTTCTAAGCAACTTGTGGTGATGTAGGTGACTTCAGATTGTAGTTTTGCAGACTTTCTGACTCAAAAACGCAACTAACTTCTGCAATTCTCCAGCTGTGATCTATTTTTTTGGCCACTCGAATCATCTTCACAGTGCGTTTCAACAATATAGACACGTGTCCAATTCCAGGTTAATTCAGAACATTTCCAGTTGACTGGAACTTCATTATTGCCCTGGTGGTGGAAATGGGCATTTTCAAAGCTTTTTCTATTTTTTATTTTATTAAAAAAAAAATTTTATAGCCTATTTCCATTTTGTGAAGCTCAACAACCTTTCGCCACACATCACAGCTATATTCCTTGATCTTACCCATTGTTATAAATGACTAAGGGAATTTGACCTACGTGTTACCTCATACCTTCCCTCTGAAACAGGAAGTCATGGTTGAATTTCCTGTTCCTAGCCACACAGGTGTACTAAAAAAAAAAAAAAAAAAAAAAAAGTAAAATATCAATGGGAATATACTTCAAATAAATTTTTTCTCATATGAATTCATAGGGCTGCTGATAATTGTTGCACACCTATATTTAAAAAGGTTTATTTTTTTATTTCACATTCACCAAGGGTGCCAATATTAGTGGAGGGCACTGTATATTTTATTTATTTTTTATTTTTTTACAAAACCTATACAGATATTCTCAATATCTCAAGATCATATCGTAATCTCTCCCAGCTTTGTTCTGTGCCTTACGATCGTATTTGAGAACCACGTTTTTGGTGAAGTTACAATCCCCATAATTGCAGCATTGAGTGCAGAGCTGTAAATGAACATAGATTAGCTGAATGTGAAGCGGAATAATTGCACTGGGTAGTCTCATTAGCTCTACTATTCATGCCAATGATGAAGTATCAGATTAATGCACACACAGATTCAGCAGGTTTTTTTTTGTGTGTTTCGGTACTTTGTGGACATTTAGCAAGTTTAGGGCTTTGAATTTAACGGTTCCGTGAGGGCTTAATACACACCTTTATTTTTCTTGGGGATAGTATTAATTTCCTAAGTAATGTGAAACTGTCAGCTTGACGTGATTAGAATCTGTCTTAATTTCAGTTTTGTGAAAGTATAAAAGCTTTTAGTTTATTAATAATAATAATAATAATAATAATAATAATAATAAAAATAATCATTTCGCTTGTAAAGTTAGACAGGCAACTTTTGACTGAGAATAAAAATATAAATCAAAACAAATAGACCGAGCAGACATTGTGGATGTGAGCGGTGTTTGATGACTCTGGCTGAGACTGACACTTCTGAGGAACTTCTGATCAAAAATATGGAGATGAACAGAGTGGCAGAGTGAGGAGCAAGTAACCGGAGGGGGAGATTTGGATTCCAGGTAGTGAAACATCTGAAACCATCATTTTTGAGCTGTCTGCTGTCAAAAAGTTTAGATGGTGAGCTGTTCAAAAAATTTGGCTCTGAGACTTTCTGTAAGTACCGATGGCTGTCATGTGGGTTTTTAAGGAAGCTTTATCCTGAAAGCTTTTCCTCTGTATTTGCATTCTTGGTTTAGGACAGAGGGACCTCCCTGTGAGTGTCTGATTGGCTGTTGAGCTTCACTTCTCTACTGAAGAGCAGTGTATAATTAAGCGTTATGATAAACGTGTTGGGGAATAGATTGAGTTGTGAAGGTGTGAACCACATGCTGGATTATTTACATAACCCAGTCGCTAGGTTTCCATTAGAACCTAGCATTTGGTTTCATACATATATATATATATATATATATATAAACACTGTCCAGCCAACTCGCCTGACCTGAACCCCATAGAGAATCTAAGAGAGACGCCAGAACCAACAATACAGACGAGCTGAAGGCCGCTATCAAAGCAACCTTGGCTTCCGTGACACCTCAGCAGTACCACAGGCTGATCGCCTCCATGCCACGCCGCATCGATGCAGTGATTCATGCAAACGGATTAAAGTCCAGACCGAGTATCGAGTGTATAAATTAACATACTTTTCAGAAGGTCGACATTTTCTGTATTATAAATTCCTTCTTCTGATATTTTTCAGATTTTTTGATTTCCATGAGCTGGAAGCTGTAACCGACACCCAGATGGATTCGATCTGAATTGGATCATAACGTTTTGCACAGACCTTGTGGAGTCCGTGCCGACGGCGGCGGCGTAGTTGCACAGTCATTAAAGCAAAAAATGGGGACAAAACCAAATATTAGGAAATTATGTCAAAGATTCTACTTTTTCACTCCAGTTGCCGTCTATAATATCATTTCTAATGAAAATTGTTATATTAAATGAGAAACTAATGCAAAATTGCGTTTCCACTAGTGCTCTCAGACTCTTGGACCCCACTGTATATTTTCCTAGCACATGCTCATGAATGAAATTTTTGAATCTACTTTTTCAATCGCGTGCGTACCGCTATCGCGGAAATCCTGGACAAAAGTAACTGCGATTTAGTGTAAAACGTTAATAATATTACGGTGCTAGGAGTGGAGTGTATACTTCCAAAGTTAAAAGCAGAACTAGCAATATCATCAACTGGTTGAGTTAGCATGATCTGTTTCATTGCTAGTCATTCATAAGGCACTTAGAAGAGAATTAGTATTGAGGAACACGTGTAATGCATTAATGGCAAGCTTTCTGACCGAGATGACCCGCTCGCCACATCCATTTATTAGGCCAAAATTTTTAAAAATGAAACCCCTAGAGAGCAAGTTATGACCAATCATGTTCAGTTAGCCAGTAATGTCTTGGAAAATGATATAGACTCGCTAATCACAGAAGACAGATGATGGTTGCTTGGCATCATGTCACACACCGTCATGTTTGATGAATGGGGTGATGTTTCTAATCCTGACATGACTCTACACTGGATTACTCTCGTGCAATATAAGGAGATGTTCATCGAGCCTCTTTTGGAAATGTTTGTCAGTATTGAAGATAGATGATCGACAAATGGAGGCAATTAAACCGGCGTGTCTGTGTCTCTGTGTGGAGAGCGTCTAATGACTAACTTGGAGTTATTTATATCTGTTGCGAACAAAAGGGAAAAAAGATCCCTTTCCTGCTAAAGGCAAATGGAGCTGGATTCTTCTGACAGCTGCGTGTGACTCAAATACTAAGCGCAGAGCAGCAGGCTTCATTTAACGCTTTCCTCCGGTGTTTGTTTAGAAGAATCACTTCAGCTATCTCTTTCTCTTCTGACGGTTTCTGCGTTCGTTCATCTCTTCCGTCTCACTCACTCTGTCAGGTGTGCTTTGTAAATTTTGGCTTTAAAAAAAAAAAAAAAAAAAACACCCCGTGATTGATGCTTCATACAGATGCTGGAAAGTCGGTTGCTCCTGGGAGTGCTGTGACACTACAGCTGGGGCTTCTGGGATTTGTGAGAGAGGGCTTCGGATGACCGGATGAGCTAAACACAGAGGAGAATGTTTGGTCTCTCGTGTATAGTAAAGAAAGAGTGAAAACACAACGAGTGTTGATATGAGCAGTATGAAATCTATCTCACAAAGTAGCAGTTTCTCCAATTACTAAATATTCTTCTGAATACCGTCCTCAGTATTCTAAAAAAAAAAAAAAAAAAAGTAATTTCTCCTATGTATGGAGACATTTTGGGACATCCTGTAGTAGAACAAAGGTAGATCACCTTTGTGTAAAAAAAAAAAAATAAATAAAAAATCTCATGCCAAATGATGAACAAACGCTTTTCTCAATCACTGCTCATGATGTTCTTCGGGCGTGTTGAAGCGGGCTTAAATAAATCCGCCCCAGTGCACATCACTCTGCGTAATCACTTGAGACCTGACGGTGTGGATTTTTGCGGATGAATGATAGCTCCAGCAATCGGTGCCGATTAATCGCCAAAACCGATCAATCGGTCAACCTCTACTGTAGGCTATCGGTCATCAGCAAAAATCCACACCGATCGTTTCCCCCCGGTTGCGTCTGTAGTAGCGAGCGGCTGAGAAGGGTGCGAGAGTTGCCTCTAGAGGTGAAATAAAAACGTTCGCTGTCAGTTTTCGTTGTGTTCATTTTATATGTCCCTATTTTTCTTTGTTATTTGGAGTGTTACTTTTTGGTTCAGTTTGGATCTGATCTTTTATTTACTTTTATATTTATTAATAGCTAATATACATCATTTATATCAATTTAAAAAGTACAGCAAATTTTTCATGGGGCGGTCAGTACTGTTTTTATGTTTGTAATAAAGTTCAGAAATGTTTTACTTTTACGTTTCATGTGTTAAGAATCCATTTTCAAAACTATCGGTTATCGGTTATGGGCAGGTACTGACCAGCTTAGCGATCGGTATCAGTAAAATCCGTTATCGGTTGACCTCTATCCTGCAGGAATCTACAGTTGGGGCTAGAAAGTAATCAGCCCGGTTTTTTTTTAACAGCAAATAAGACGTGGGTTCCCAACGTTTTGTACAAACAAAGATGGCAGATCAGAGCCAAAACAACAAACAGCAGATGTTCTCGAGAATCTCGTTTACTTACGTTTGTTTAACGTAGCAAATGTAAGTTGCTAGCAATGCTAGCAATGAAGTGAGGCAGTATAGGAAACCTGTTGTAGCTGCTGTTAAGACTTATCCTGGGCCTTAAGTCTTCACATGGTCAGAGCTGTTATCATATCGGCCACTTTGCCATCTATAATGCGGTTGCATTCTGTTTTATTAGTAGTTGCGTTGATGCTAGTCCGCTTGCCTTAACCATGTACCAGAGGTGTTTCAGGTGCTCACTCGTACAAGTTGTGTTGTTAACGATGGACTCCTTTTTGTATGAACATTAGCGTGTCCCCAAACGTGGGATGTTTTCAGGTTGTTTTGACGAATGTTGATTTTTGCTTCATATTTTTAGGTGGGTGGTAGCTGTTTTTAGTGAAAATATAAACAGCGTCAGGAGAAGATTTGACTGGTTCACGAAGCAGAACACGTTTGGCAATAGGGGACCGCTATGGAAAGGTTTTTCCATTTCGAAATAAATATCATGATCGAATTCATGAAATTTATTGAATAGTCATAGTAGCCCGAGAGATTTTCATTGGACGATCTGTGGATTTAATTCAATTTATTTATTTGACTGTTTTCAGCCCCTCCAGAATTTCATGACTTTGCTAATGCGAACCCGAGCCATATTTGGAAGAGCTTGCAGTTTTTTTCGACAGATTTACCACAGATTTTCTGCAGATTCGGGCCAGGACTCATCATGTGACGTCATTCAGTCAAAGCCCTCTTCGATTCATGTGCATCGAACATAAGTGCAGCTAAAAGGCCTCGTTTACCAACAAACATTCATGCGAGATCATTTTTTGCAATTGTATTTTTGCTGTTTCAAGTAGTTTTCTGCCCCAAAAAAAAAAAAACTCTGCAAAATCCTGTATGTACGGCTGTGTTTTCTTCTGTTCTCAGCATACACCAAAGTGTGACGAGCGTTTCTCACTGATTTTGCGGCATTAGCTCTGCAGTAGCTCTATAATGGCAGTCAAGTTAGATGTGTGTAAATGACTTGGTTTTTTTGGCACAATTTTAAATCACCCCCCCCCCCCACAAACACACACAGCAGAATGCAGGGATTTGTGTGCCGTTGTTTGTAGTCTGCAGATGGCACTGGCTGATTTTTGAAGCTGAACAAAATGTGTGAAATACAACAAACTGCAAAATTTCCAACGGAGAGGGATATGGTTCCTGTCTCACTGCTTTGTTTATTTCTGCACCATTCTGCAAGAAGATTCTAAGCAAAATTGCCGTCAAGCTTCATCCTTGTACGTTTTTCATAGCAGTTTAGTCATATAACGTTTTATTATTATTATTATTATTATTATTATTATTATTATTATTTTTATTTTTTGTTAATGGAATTTTGTCATTCTTGCGCAGTACTATGTATAAAGAGGCTGATGTTTACAGACATGTGTAACTGACGAAGGCTCAGGTTTTTATTTATTTGATTTTTTATCACGTCCTGGAGTATGTTGACTATACTTGTAAGCATTAGCCCATTAGCAATATACAGATCTCGCTTGCAGTAATTACTTGTCTTGTCTTGTGTATTTGTGGTTCAGACAGGCCTGGTGTGTATTTAAGATCATGTCTGTCAGTGAAGGATTAATGAGGGTGTTTTACGTTCGCACCATTTTCTCCAATCCCACCAGGGATTGTTACCAAGCACCATACCAGGCGATTGGGTACAGTCGGGTAGGGCTAGCCGGTACGATATAACACGGACAATTATGATCACAAATACGTTTTTAAATGAATCACACGAAAATGAATTACATGTAAAGGAATCACATGTAAATGAATCACGTGCATGCATATGAATCATATGTAAATGAATCATATGAAAATGAATCACATGTAAATGAATCATATGAAAATGAATAAATAAACAAAGGCAAGCAAATACGTTTTTGATGTTGCTAATTAACATCTGAGGTACTTTTATTTTATTTTATTTATTTATTTTTATTAAAAAAAGTTGCTCTATTGTCCTATCCAGCTGCAGAGTTGTTTCTATTTATGTCATTCCACCAGGCGGTGACTTTAAGTCCACAGACAAAGATGGAAAAGGAATCGAACCGTACGTGCAAATAAGCCTGGAAGGCTCTACATGCGTTGGAAAATTGTCTCGGAACATGAGGGAAAGTGTCCAGGCATGGTCTGCAAGGCGGAGTTGGTTTGGATTTCAGCCAGATGTCACACAGAGCGGCATTATTTGAAATGTTTGCCCGAGACGGCTCCTCTTAAGATCCCGCGTCATACATCCCAATGGGGTTGAGGTCTGTACTTTGACTTGTTCATTCAACCCCCTACATGTTTTCCTCTTTAGCCATTCAGATGTTGATTTGCTGGTGTGCTTGGGACCGTGACCCAATTTTGGCCCAGCTTAAGCCGCTGGAAAGATGGACTCGCATTTATCTCAAGAATATTCTGATATTAAGTGGAGTTGTCTCAATGAATGCAAGACTCCAAGGTCCTGTGGCTGCAAGACAATCCACCACCATGCTTGACGGATGGTTTGAAGTGTTTGTGGCGATAGGTTGTGTTTGGTTTGTCGCCAAGCATGGCGCTGTGTATGATGGACAAATATCTACACTTCGGTCCTATCAGTCCAGAGGATATCGTTCCAGAACTTTTGTGATTTGTTCAAGTGATCAGTTAGCCATAACATTAAAATCGCTGGCAGGTGACATGAATAACGTGATGAGAATTATCTCATTACAGTGGCACCAGTTAAAGGGGCGGGATCTATTAAGCAGCAAGTGAACAGTCCGTTCTGGAAGTTGACGCGTTGGAAGCAGGAAAAACGGGCAAGTGATCCGAGGGCCAAATTGTGATGGCTAGACGACTGGGTCAGAGCATGTCCAAAACGGTAGGTCTTGTCGGTTGTTCCTGGTACGCAGTGGTTAGTACCTACCAAAAGTGCTCCAAGGAAGGATACAGAGAACAGGAATCTTTTTGATGACTGTAGCAGCACTGGTATTAAAACTTGCATTCTCCTGACCGTTTTATTCTGGAATTGGTAATCGCATACGTATGTTCGGATCTGTAAAAATAAAAATGTTTTCAAAATTGCAGTGACCTGCTTCTAGCAATGGGAGTGAGGGGAGTGAAGTACATTTTAGAATTTGATAACTTAAAGGCTTTGACAAAGTCAAGATGTCAGAAATGTGACACTCATTTCTTCACTTTCCCTTCTTCCTCGGTCACTCTGTCAGGATCAGATGGTTCATGTCTCTAACTTCCTGTGTGTTGCATCCATCTCCGCTCCACACATTCCTATCTGTCTTCTTCTCTCTGGTGCAATCTGTTTCTCTTGTGCTCTCTCCCTTTCTCACTCCCTTGTTCTTGCCCTCTTCGTCTCTTGCCTCCGGGTTAAGCCTTTCCCAGCAACTGGGTCGCAAGGGGGCTCGAGTCACATGGATCAGTCTGGCTAAAAGTACTGAAAACTCACACCACTAATATTGAGACCAGGCTTGAATCTCTCTCTCTCTCTCTTCTGTCATTCTCTCTCTCTCTCTCTCTCCTGTCATTCTCTCTCTCTCTCTCTCTCTCTCTCTCTCTCTCTCTCTCTTCTGTCATTCTCTCTCTCTCTCTCCTGTCATTCTCTCTCTCTCTCTCTCCTGTCATTCTCTCTCTCTCTCTCTCTCTCTCTCTCTCTCTCTCTCTCTCTTCTGTCATTCTCTCTCTCTCTCTCTCTCTCTCTCTCCTGTCATTCTCTCTCTCTCTCTCTCCTGTCATTTTTTTTTTCTCTCTCTCTCTCTCTCTCTCTCTTCTGTCATTCTCTCTTTCTTCTCTCTCTCTCTCTCTCTCTCTCTCTCTCCTGTCATTCTCTCTCTCTCTCTCTCCTGTCATTCTCTCTCTCTCTCTCTCTCTCTCTCTCTCTCCCTCTCATTGGAGTGTTACGCAGACCTGATCATGTAAGATCAGAGAATGATGTGGCACCTTAAAGCCTTTTAGCCTAGAACCTCAGCGCTAATGGACTTGCTGATAAACTTGTCTAATTTTTGGGTCAATCTGAATTATTATGTAATGTTTTGGTCAGGTTTATGTACTGTTGAGTAAATCGTTAAAAATATAAGAGTGCTCTGATCCTGAAATCCCACACCGGTGACAAATGTGGTCTAGCAGACAGTAATCTAACTAAATTGCATTATGCTCAGGGATGGACAGATTATAGATTTATGAGCAAACCCCCAGGACCAGTACAAGCACCAATGTGCCGTCCAGTTGTTTTTGGTTACCTGGAAACCTAATGACTAGGCTTTAAAGTGGTAGCTAATGTGTAGGGAACCGTGCTGTGATACGGTCCAGCATGTTCTGATGTTTATAATACAATGATTCCAATGTTTCGTTTATCAGTAAATGACCTATCAGGCTCTTTTGGCAGCTTATATTTAGATTTAATGTTATCACTTGGGTTATAAGGAAACGATTAACAGCCGTTCCCTCACCTGTATCTCCTTTTCTCTCCTTTACTCTTCCGTCCTGAAGACGTTCCTGTGCTGGGAAGCTTGGCCAAGCGCTGTGACTGTTCTCCACATCAACGATGATGTTTTTCTTCGGTGAACAACCCCATTCATTTATTAGTCTTCGATGATGTGACGTGTCCGCCGTACTGGTCCGAACAATAACGTATTAGGATGAGTGCGTTAATATAAACCTATGATTCATGTTACAGCTGGAACTTTACTGTCTAAGCCTCGCTGTTATACAGAAAATTCTTCTGACCAATCAGATTTGAGAATTTAACGCCACTGTATGAAGTGTAATAAGATCCATCCATCTTGTTAGCTAATACGGACTGTAGCAAGCGAAACTAACCAGTGTATGATCACGTAGCACGCCGTGTTTGTCCGCACGTTATTGGCCGTTTTATCTTTGAGATTTGGCGTCGTCCGTGTTATAGGAGGAATAAAGGATTATGGGTTATTTCGTGGTTGCGTCTCAAACTAATGGCCTCCATGCACTGGATTGGGGTCTTATAAATTGTTGCACAGTGACGTTCTCTAAAGGTTATTTATTAAAGGCTGGTTGTTGTTTTCTTCTTTATACAATCACGAAGAAGTAGAATTTGACACTTGAGCATCCCTGAGTGAGAACTTGCCTACTTTCATACAAGCAATGGTTCATATGGCACTTCGTGTAAAACAGTCACTTTTCCCCCCTTTTCCGTTTGGCGATAAACACAGCTCACAGCCCCGTTCTCCCTGTACCCCGTTGGACGAGGTACTAAATGAACAAGGACATTAAGATGAAGAAAAGGGCATCGTGTGAGAGATTCGTTTCTTGGATGTGCTTCCGTGCGTGTTTTTAACGTTTGCTTTGCAGCTCCCAGCACAAGCTGGCGGAATATCGTGGGATTCTTGTTCGCGGGAACGAAATTGCTCTCTTGTGATCGTGTTTTCCAGCTGCAAGGGTGATTACGGGTGGCTGTGGGCTAAACCGAAACATCTGCCTTGAAAGACCAAGGTCAGGGATGGTTCCCATAGGCCCTGTGTGCGTTGTAGACTGTGTGACAGAGAGGATGGATGGAACAGGCTGAGGTGTTATTGGTAGGTACTCTATCAGCAAGTTTTTATCTCATGGAAACATGAAGGAAGCCAAACAAAAGAAAATTTGCGGTGCACAGTTTTTTGTTTTGTTTTTAATTTGTAATTTAACCAGGAAACTTTTTTTTTTTTTCCTTTCTATTAAAACAATATTTAAAATGTTGTAGTCAGTCAGCCATCGGTTAAATATTTCTATCACAAAAGTTTCATTTGAAACATTGCCAACAGGAAAATATGCTAATATTTGCTAAGCGTTAATCCCTTATTTGTATTCGTCATTGGGAGTCAACGGAACTTATCTTTAGTGACTTCTTTCTTTCTTTCTTTCTTTCTGTTCACATACTTGTGCCACCACAGTAGTCTAATAGCATGTGTTGCATGTAGAGATTTGATCAGAGATGCTGGTTCTGAAAACGTGCCCCGAACAAAAGCTCATTTGTGTAAGCACGACCATTACAGCAAATCGACATGCAGCTGGAAAGCACGTTTTTAAATGGCGAAGCAGGAAAAGCGATTCCCTTTCTATTTCAGCTGCTTTCATTGTGAGTGGCGCACATCAGCCTAAATAGAGGAACGTTTCAGGTCGATTTCACTCTTGAGAATGCGAATGTAGTCTCGGATGCTCATCTCAGAGAAAACGATTCCGCCCTGTCGGAAATTATTCACCGCACTTCCCGATACAACCATTATAAGCTCAACAGTTGGCATCAGGTCTGCGTTTGACAGTAGGGCTGCATTAACTAATCGATTAAAAAAAAGAATCATAAAAATAGTTGCCAACAAATTTCATTTTAAATAAAAACACACGAGGAAGAATGCAGTTGTACCGAATATCGACACGCTGTGATTTGGCCATAGGCATGCGCTCGCAGGGCGAGTACTGTAGGTCATCATTCCCAACACTTTAACACTGTACGATTTCTCAGGCATGAAAAGCTTAAATAGTTCCAGCCGATGGTTTGATTACGCCATTCTTCGTATGAAATTGAAAGACCGCTATCCGACTCGCGCTTGTTTAGGACAATTTGTGCCGATTCGTTTCGTCGGGTTCTGCCTGTCTTATGTGGCTGTGAATGTTTTAGATAGAGGGACGGCGCAATCCAATGAAGTAAAGACTTGCCGTGTTTGTTTGAGGCGAAGCATGGTCTCTGTGTGGAATAAACTCTACAGCTTTGGGGTTGACCCTTCGTTTTCCATAACTGCCAATACGCAGTTGACTCTCCGTTTGTTATCAACTCCCAGTGACTTCAGAGACAACCGAAATATCTGTTGTGTCCGTGAAGAAAATGAAACAGCGTAGTGTTTATCAGCAGTACTGCATAAGCAAAGTGATTAAAATGCACTATATTGGCAAAAGTTTGTGGACACATGACCATCACCGCACCCTTACTTTTATTATAACCTCCAATCGTTTGGGAAGGATTATAACTAGTTTTGGAGGGTGGCTGGGATGTTCAAAAAAAGCAAATATGGATGTGATTGTCAGGTGTCCACATACATTTGGCCATATGGTGTAGCTTTGCGACTTGGGGTGACTACGACTGCCCAACACTACTTGATCAACATTCGGATTCACATAAGTAAGAGAATCTCTTGAACTAATCATTCATTTGAGACGATGTTCAGTCTTTTTCAACCCATCAAGGAGTTATTGATTTATTTATTATTATTATTATTATTATTATTATTATATATTTTTCTCCAGGTTCTCCCCAATTTGGTCACCTGCCAATTCTATCCCAACTTTCAGCTCTCATCATACGACATCTACCAAATTTTTTTTCTTTGAACTGCTGCACATGATGGTTCACACATTCTGGGGAAAGCGCTATTATCTGCCTTCTTTCAGATACCCGAGCTCACAGATGCCTGTAATTGGCTAGTGGCACGGTGATTGACAGGGGAGAAATGAATACCACCCCTCCCACCCAGAGAGCACTGCCAATTTTGCTTCCTTGGCCACGGGACGGCTGTGGCATTGTTGGGATTCGAACTCGCAGTCACCCGACGACAGGGCGAACGCGTTTCTGGTCCACCACTCAGGAGCAGTATGGAATGGATGTGAAGCCTGTGTACATGGTTAAAATACTTCTATGCTTATTTTAGAAGTGGCAAAAAGTCTGCGACAATTGTTACCCAAAAGCTCATAATCCTGCAGGCCTGCTTCACCATTGGTATGGTGCTCTGTGACTGGCAAATTATCTGCTGTACTAAGCCAACAGAGGGGGAGAGAGAGAGAGAGAGAGACAGACAAAGAGGAATGATGGGGATGGAGAGCCAGGCTGCGAAGTGGCCATGATTTGTGTGCAGCATGATGGATGGTATAGTATTCTCCGAGGAGACCCTGCAGTGACCGCTGTACCTGCTACTCCCCAGTGGTTGTTATGGGTATGGCTTCTGTCAGTGTGATTGGGTAGCAGAATTGTGAGTAAGAATCCCTGAGGCAGGAAGTGGACTGTCACAGATCCATCACACACGATTGCCTCGTCTCAATCAGCCAGCTCTTGTTAGAGGCATTTGGTTCGTCTGTTGCGCTCTCCCTCTCGCATTCTGCTTTCTCATTCAGTGTCTCGTTTTCTGGCCGCGGTTCCTTTTTCCAAGCTTCGGTGTTTTATGTGCCAAGCTGCCTCGCTGTTTGATCTTTTATAGCTATTAAATAAGTTACAGTATTTTAGTGGAACGGGGAAAATCTTTAATAAGGGAGCCGTTTTAGGTGTGTGACTGTAGTCTAAACGCGGCATGTGTATACAACTAAGCAAGAGATTTTCTGGCTGAGAATGGCTAGATAAGCTTACCTCAAGCTGGCAGGACTCCCAATTCTCTGTCGCTGCCCATCCATGGTCAATTACCCAGGCTGGCAGGAGCACTAGATGGCAAGCAACATGGTGCAAGATGGCAAGGGACACATGGGCTCTTTAGCATTTCATATTCTTATTTAGAGTTCATACTATAGGTAATTAATGCATCAGTGTGTGTGTTTGTGTGTGTGTGTGTGTGTGTGTGTGTGTGTGTGTGTGTGTGCAAATAGCGTTCCTATGTATGGAATGAACCATACTACTTCCTTTATTCATTTATTTTTTAGTGTGACTCCATGAAAGATGTCAGAAGAGGTGATCGTGATCGCCAAGTGGGACTACTCGGCACAGCAGGAGCAGGAACTTGACATCCGGAAGAACGAACGCCTGTGGCTCCTAGACGACTCAAAAACGTGGTGGCGTGTCCGCAACGCCGCCAACCGCACAGGCTACGTGCCATCCAACTATGTGGAGAGGAAAAACAGTCTGAAGAAGGGCTCGCTGGTGAAGAACCTCAAGGACACTCTGGGTAAGCTTTATCGATTGGTCAATTACCCGCACGGCGATTGTTGTTCGCTTTGAATTGCCGCTCGTTATTCGTCGTGATCTCGCTTAATGAAAATCTTCATTGAAATGCGTCTCTGCAGAATCAGGGCGGTCTTGCCCTTGAAGGACCTTTTGAAGATGAGGAGTGCGTAGGAGGATAAACTAATTGAGATGGGGGTTTTTTTATCGTAAAGCAAAATTTAATTACTGAGCTCTTTTAATCACACAAAGTGGACGATGGATTGATCGACCACGTCATCACCCGTAATCAGACATTTTTTTTTAGGCCGGGATAATAGCACGAGTCTGGGTGATTCAAAGCTGTCTGAAAGCTGCGGTTGGACTACGTAATGCAGTGCCAATTCATATTCCAGATTAAAAATATTACGGTTTGGTGTCTGACCTCGGACAGATTTGTGTCTGCCTTATCTGATAGGATTCCGCTTGAACAGGGAGAGCTGAAGTACCGCTGCTGGTGCCCATCTTTATTTGTAAATGTGAGGCTTTAATGCAGGGGTTCGGTTATTTAGTTTGGTGAACTCAGACTTGTCTAGTTGTTTTGTTGAATGTAGAAATAAAAATGTTCGGTGAAAAATGCGGGTTTGATCCACGACGTCTTGGAGGGGCACGTAGAAACCCCGGGCATCGATCGTGTGCCTCTTTATTGGTACTTAACACTCGGTGACAGTGTTTCAGCACAGCCAGGCGAACTCCAGTGAGTGATGGAGCGATTTACACCATCCTCCACTGTGCCGACAGACTAAAGTGAGAGCGAACACGTACATACGCTCGTTACGGTGCCACGTAAACTCAAAAATAAATTCATCATTTTCTCCTCACACTAATCGGATGCTTAGCCCGAGGTCGACATTCTCGGCTGCTCTGGACATGGACGATAAATCAGTGATTGAAAGCGTCGCATCTGTCCGAGACAGGAAATGGAAGAGTGATATGAGAAGCGTTATGCAGAGACCTTTAGCGGTATGGAGCTGGGGGAATGACACAAGCATTTGAATGTGAATTTAGACTGCTTTTACTTGCAGTAAATATATTTACAATGAGGTTATTCACAGGAAATTTTCACCAGACTTTGGTATTAACTCAAGAAATCTGCACATCTTGTTTTCGAACACATGAACGATCAGATATATAGCTCACGTCTGGTGTGTACGATTTAGTAAAACCCCACTCATTTTCCCCCAATAAAAGTTAAAGCGTTAAATTTGTTAAGAACTCTCGAAAGTATTAGCGCTAAATGCGCATGTGCTAACCATTTAAGTAAGCAAAAACGTACGGATTTAAAAGAAATAAATGAATAAATACTACACTGGAATTAAACCATGCTACGACGTTCATAATGAAAGCGCTAGCATAATTTGAAACTCACCCGCTTGAACTCCTTGAATAAATTCTGCGGTTAAACTTCTGTTTTCTGTGGTATATGTAGTAAATTTACAGATTTGCCCACATTCTTTCTTTGTTTTTGAACTTGCTACAAGTCAGATTTACCTTTAAAATAATTCGGAATTATGGGTTGCAGTTTTGCACCAACTGTTGTCACCTTCTCACCAAGCTGTTTGGCGATGGTCTTGTAGCCCATTCCAGACTTGTGTAGGTCTACAATCTTGTCCCTGACATCCTTGGAGAGCTCTTTGGTCTTGGCCATGGTGGAGAGTTTGGAATCTGATTGATTGATTGCTTCTGTGGACAGGTGTCTTTTATACAGGTAACAAGCTGAGATTAGGAGTTCTCCCTTTAACAGTGTGTGTGCTCCTAATCTCAGCTCGTTACCTGTATAAAAGACGCCTGGGAGCCAGAAATCTTTCTGATTGAGAGGGGGTCAAATACTTATTTCCCTCATTAAAATGCAAATCAATTTATAACATTTTTTTTTATAACATGCGTTTTTCTGGATGTTTTTGTTGTTATTCTGTCTCTCACTGTTCAAATAAACCTACCATTAAAATTATAGACTGATCATTTCTTTATCAGTGGGCAAACGTACAAAATCAGCAGGGGATCAAATACTTTTTTCCCCCCTCACTGTATGGCGTTCACACTGAGGGACCGTCCTATCAGGACTCGTGTAGGATAAAGTCTGAAAAACTGTCTCTGTCTGTGAAGATATCCGACGGAGAGCCTTTCCTCTGCTTACCTGTTGATTTAAACAATCTTCTTGGTTTATAAAACACAGCATGGCAGTTCCTCGGAGGTGTGAATCAGGGGGTCTCACAGATACTCCGAGGAATTGAAGTATTCCACAAAGTAAGATGAAAACTTTGGTGGAGGTAAAAAAAAATAATTAAATAAATTATGCGGCCAATATGATACTCGGAGTGTGTCACGTTGACCTGATGTTTGCTCTTTGGAAAGTAGGCCACGTTGTTTTAACAGTGTTGTAGCTTCAGGGATTTACCCGTGTTCCCTGCGTTAACATGGGCATAAGCGAGTCGTGAGTCAATAAGTGAGTCATGAGCCTTGGAATACCGCTTGGAATGTAGTGACCTTGATGACTCACGGCTGTCTGAGGTCGGATCGAATTTTGCTGCATGTTTAAAAAAAACGAGTCGATAACCCGAAGTCCGATTTAATCGGGTAACCCCTTCCGATAACCACACGAGTATATCGACGTGTATCTTGGGGGGGGAAGGGGAGGAGCCACTGGAACGCTTTGTTATATCGAAGGCAAGGCAGGTGTGCTGTCTCCGTCGGAGTATCATCTGTTCGATGTGTTTGTGCGGAAGCGTGTGAGACTCGCAGACCCAAAACACAACAGATGCACAGGGCCTCAGGTCGGGGTTTCCATTCCACCTGTTTTTTATACTCATATTGAGTCTTCGCATAATAATGAAGGCCTTTTTTTTTTTTTTTGGCAAAGTTTGTGTATACAATAACCAAGAGCAACGGAGAGTAAACACTGAGGGATTCATTTTGCGAACTGATGATAAGAGCTATTGATCATGCGGTTTATTATTTAAAAGAAAAAAAACCTTACTTTGTCAATGGTGTATTAATGTTGACGTACATGGATTGTACGGGTTAATTAAAGCATTAAACGATGTCCCGTTAAGGGAATCTTTTGACGAGAAGCATTACCATGAAGTGGAAATGGTGTGACAAGTCGTATCTATACCACATTGCACCTTATTTATTCCTCGTGGCACGGCTGCGCGATTTAGCGTGTTGCCATCTTGGATCTTGACACCGTAGTTCTCTAGACTAAATGGGATCAGACCTGTGTCCTGACATCGTGGAGCCACTGTGATGTATCATGTTGTGAGTCGTCATCCGCTGTGCTTTCATGTGAACCGTTTGAAGTGTATGGAAAATGGCGACCTCCGTGACTCGCGGCTCTCTCGAGCTTCTATTTTTGTCGCGCGTTAAAAGCCGGTTGTTGACCCCTAAATCTCCCCAATGTCTTCTGGATAACACAGGCCTTTGTTCTAAAGGTTACTTTAAAAAAAAATAAAATAAATAAGCAGTGATGATGATAATTATAATATTGGATGATGTTTGTCAGAGTACAATTGTGAAAAATAAATATTTTGTATAATGAATATTTTTTTTATTATTTCGGACCACCTAAATATTCCGTACGATCAGGACCGTTTCCGTGTGTACCTAAGGAGGTGACACGACCGGCGCGTCGTCACGATGGTTCAATTAAACAGTCGAGTAAGCAATATCTAGTCAGACCTGTTCCTTCAACGACAGTTCTTCACTCGATATTCCCGCTGTAAACCGATTATCTGAAAATACGCCAGCGGAGGTGATCAAATCATTCATCCATTATCCATCCCGAACAGTTCTGTCATTTTCTACCCGTAACATATCGACTCAATGCTTGCAGTCAGCTCATTTCTGGTTCTCATCTTGGGTGCAAATGAAAAGTAAGCAAGACTACGGTTTTTTCGGATAGCGGATAAGCGCACAGAATGCATATTCATGCGGGGGTGGGCGGATACGTTTTACATATCAGTTGCGCATGGCCATCGTCAATCATTTTCAATAAATTGATCCATCGTCGATGAGTTATTGATGGGCCGGTGATTAACGAGCATAGATCTGTCCCTGACGAGTCGATTACACGTCAATAGTGTCCGTGATCGACGACTGATCTCGGATCGCCTTGATGTGTCAATTATAAGTCAATAATGACCGTGTCCGTGAATCGGTGATCAGTCAATGATGACTCCACAATCGCTCCGTGATGAGTGTATTAAAGTTTAAAATGAGCACAGTCAATAAACCCGTTCGAACGCCTGTGTGTGGAGTATATTATGCGATCTAGAAGAGACTTGAGTCTTAAATCGTCTTTATTTTGAGATCGCATCGCCACAAGAAAACCCTTTACAGAGTCAACTGCAGGAGTATGGTATACGCTGTTGGTTTTATTATTATTATTATTATTATTATTATTATTATTATTTAACGTCTGTAAATTTGGCTTCCGTCTGTCTTTGCTGCTTAAAAACTATATCTTGTATCTTGTACAGATTAGAGAGCCGATGTTGCCGCTGAATTGGGGCGTGTGTTTGTGTTTAGTCGTGTGAGGGATGTGCAGACACACGCACGTAAAAAGACTTGCCACCATTTCCTCCAGAAGACATGACGTTGACAGATTGATGCACGTGTACAGGAGAGAACGTATTGCTTCAGTCTTGCATTCTTTCAGAAACCTCTAAAGACAGACAGGATGTCAGATTTATGTTGTTGACGTAATCTGCTGGTTAAAAATAGAGCTGGTCATGCTATGCGTTTGCTTCTGAATATTGTTGCAGGTCTGGGTAAGACGAAGCGGAAGCCGAGCACGGACGCCGAGTGCCCACCGAACGGCGTCGGAGCAGGGGCGGAGCGCATCTACGAGCTGCACACAGCGGCAGTGGCCAAGTTTGCGTACGCGGCAGAGCGCGATGATGAACTGAGCCTGGCGAAGGGCGCGCGTCTGCTGGTGCTGGAGAAATGCAGTGACGGCTGGTGGCGCGGCCGCTGCGGTGACGGCCGGGTCGGCTGGTTCCCCTCCAACTACGTCCAGGAGGAGGAGGAGGAGGATGAGGAGGAGGATGAGGAGGAGGAAGAGGCAGGTACGGGTGATGGGCAGAGCTCACGAGCATTGCACAAGGTGCAGACGCTTTACCCCTTCAGCTCGGCCACCGAGGAAGAGTTGAATTTTGATAAAGGAGAAATCATGGAGGTCTTGGACAAGCCTGAGAATGACCCCGAGTGGTGGAGGTGTAAAAACAGTCAAGGCCAAGTGGGCCTCGTGCCCAAAAACTATGTGACGGTGCTGAAAGATGGGTCGACACAAGGAGGAGGGGCCAGCAGTTTCACGGTCCATCCTGTGCATCATGCGGGCCCCACCCACACGGGCAGATTCGCTGGGAAGGAGTGGTACTACGGCAGCGTGACGCGGCACCAGGCTGAATGCACGCTGAACGAGAGGGGAGCTGACGGAGACTTCCTAGTACGGGATAGCGAGTCCTCTGTGAGTAAATGAGGGAATTCTTCAGGGTTCTTCAGGGTAATGTTAGCCAATGAATAGCCAGGATGTTCGGTTACTGCTCTTTTCCCATTTCACGAAACGGGAGCCGGGAGCGAATTTATAAACGGTTCTATAAACGTCTGCCCTCGTAAAATCTACTCGTACCGTGCTCATGTATTCACAGGAGGCTGCTCACACAGAACCTGTTGCTTTTAACTTATCCAATTCGAGTCCGCAACTTGATAATCGTAGCTCTTTTTCAAGAACTCGGGGAGATTTTCAGCACGAAAAACATCACATGCGATCACCGAGCACTCGCAGGTGAAGAACGGGGCGGAATAAAAACCTGAGTCGTAGTTGCCTAGATTGGATACAAATCGGAAGTCTTCGTTTAATTCACTCATACGGTGATGCCCATTTTTTTGTTGTTGTTTTTGTGTCTGTTTCTCTTCCTTTAGCCGAACGACTTCTCCATCTCCTTGAAGGCATCGGGCAAGAACAAGCACTTCAAGGTACAGTGTGGCGAGGGTGTGTACTGCATCGGGCAGCGGCGTTTCAACACTATGGACGAGCTCGTCGAGCACTACAAGAAAGCACCCATTTTCACCAGTGAGCACGGAGACAAGCTCTACCTTGTCAGACCCCTGCAGTGACCCTCCCGCCAAAAAACCAACCTAATTAGACCTCACACTGAGCCGAGCCTCCTTGCTTGACGGTCAGTTCTCACCAGCAAGTGCGCAACAGAGTGCCAACACGAGCGACTGGGCGGCGACACCGTCCCTGACCGTCGAATCACTGTCATTTCCTGTTTACTACTTCGGATAGTTTGTCCTC